>JANHAO010003282.1:0-26471 GCA_026873985.1 Saraca asoca
ATTTTTTAATTGAATATCAAATCCACTCTAATTTTTTATCACACATTTGTTTTTCATATTAATATAATAATATCACTTCACAAGAGGGAAATACTTCTATATAACAAAAGTTAATATTTTATACAGAAAAATTATGTGTATATTTTTCTTTTAAAATAATATTAACATAACCAAATTCAAAAGCAAAATACCCTTTATAGTTGGTGATAACAGGTCCCATCCACGTAAGTTTCTTTCTTTTCTAAACTTTGATTTGACGCTTAAAGTTTTTTTCTTAAAAAAAATTTGGCAAAACTCAGGGAAAGTTGCCGTCAGGCTTTTCATTTAATTTATGACATAGATATTGATTACTTACTAATTATTATTAATAATTATAATTATAATAGCTATTTATCAAAAATTAAATTCATATTATAATTATTAATTATAATTAATAAAATAATTAATATATATGTCATAATTTGAATGGAGAACTCAATGACAAACACCAAAGTAAAATCATGTGGCCTATGTCACAAATACACTAGCTTTTCAATAAATTTAAGTCAAGCATAAGAGATTATGAATTTTGTTACATATACAATCAAAATTCTATGTGAAATATATTTATAAGTAAATATGAGCATATAGTTGAAGCATTAAAGCACATGGAATGTTAAAAAATATATCCCACAAAAAGCTTCTAGTATACATCGAGAAATGACTTTATAAAATAATGAGACGGACAACTTTATTTTACTAATATATAACTTATTATATGGTTTTAAGTATGTAGGGGGGAGTCTCTAAGTTATCGCACTTTGATTCCCAACCTCGTGCTATAGTGTCCACTTGGGTCACTTGACGCATCCCTTAAAAAGTATTTTAAGTCAAATCTCTAATGGTGCAAGAAAACATACTTTATTTGAGTTGACATAAAACATTTTTTTTTAGCTCAGAAAGGTTTTAATGCACCATCCTATATGAATGCAAAGATAAAAATATACTGATCGCAACCATGTGTTCTTCTACTTACATTGGAAAACGATTTATATTAAAATAACACAAATACTTCCAAAATGGGAAAAATTAGGAAAAGTAATCCATGAATACATTTGCTCCCAAATTCGCACCATAAGGCCTTCTCTTCATGTTTAATTTTTTCATCAAATTTTGTCTAAAATCGAACATGTTTACTTACCAAACTAGTTCATAAGGCTAGCTTATGACATTCTCCCCCATTTCAAATGTCGATATCCTCATTGACACCTTAATTTGACATAACTTTCATGAAAGTTTTTCCTTTCAAGCACCGGTTTCTCAAATCTTCATGTGGGTCTTCAGTTTACTTCATTTAAGTTACTCCTTTTAACCATTCTTTACTTGTCTCTTTTAACTAATATCATTTAAGAGGTTCTGAAGAATGACACGCTCGGTCTAACATAGCTATAAGGATAGTCATCAATTCGTAGCTCCTCAGTTTATCCATTGAATTCATCTTAGCTTTGTCCCCTTGAATTTGCATTATCAAACATTTGCTTCCCCTGTAACCTTTGGATAGTTGCCTTCGTAACTTTAGTATCTTAGGCGATGCTACCTCCCTTGACTTTGTGATTTACTTTTACAGACTCTACTTTATTGTTTTAACACAAACTCACGTGCTACTGTCTCCATAGCTTTTCAGTTTTGTCACCTCTGCAACTTGATCTGTCCAACTCCCTTTGTAGCATTCATGTTATTGCCTCTACAACTTCTATTTGCCTTACAAGCTCTGTAGCTTGCTTGCACACTATCCTAGCACAGTTCTCGACTTCGTTATCGCTGTAGCGTCAGTGTGTACTACGTCTATAGCTTGTGTGATTGTTTGGTATTTTGGATGTTTATTGATAGATAACCACACATGCAATGTCCCATTCCATCGATATGAGAGACACAAGTCTCTTATCTTATTCATGCTCGAGTTAATTCATGGCTGACAAAATATGGCTTGCTTGCAAGTCTCATTCCTTGCTCATAAGTTTGCTTACATTAGGTTTGATCAATTCATACTTCACTCTGTCACTTTCACACTTGATTAGATCCTTCTCACCCTCTCTGAATTGACATCCTCGTGGTATGTCGACCATCACAGTCTTTTTACAGTTTATGCAATCTAGCATTTTGGTCATCATGACCTCTTTTAGGTTTGCATGCTCAAATGCTATCTCTTCGAAGTTGATATTGGTTCGTCTCCTACGACCCTTATAGCCATTCGCTAGTATCTTGGCCCTCATAACAACTTCTTCAATGATCAATGCTCTCTCTCCTAGAACTTTTCAAGCAACATCATTATATGTCTAGGCTTTCATAACCTTGCTCAGCTGAATCCTCCCCTGAGTGTCTCCTTCTGATGGCTCCTTTTTTAAGCATATCCTTATAATGACTTATCCACATCAACAGATCTGATAAGGGTTTAAGCATTTGGCATCCTTCACTCTAGCTTGAGTTTCATTTTGCCTAAGCATAAGTAATTGTGAACCCCATGGTCATTGCCACTAAGTTTGTGATTATGTAGTGCCAGTATGCTACACCTTAAGCCATTATCGCTATTTCGTTACGCTATTATGTAGCTCTAGCTCACAATATCAGTTATTATTGCTGCTTGCCAGGTGATTATGATGTGCTAGCCCCTATAGCATCTCATTTCAAATCTTATAGATGAATGTTGCAGCTCGCTCGTTACACCCACATAATAGTGCATGATTGATCCCTCCTGGATTGCTTTTTTCCCCTCCGGGTTTACTCATTCAAGTAAGATTCATGCCTTCTGATATGATTTTGCACTCCTTTAATAAGATTTGTCCATTTAACAAATCAAATAAGATGTGTCATCTCGCAGAATGTGCCAATTGTTTGTTATGGCCACGCTTTCTAGCACAACCATAGCTTCGCCCTCTAGGCTACGCCAATAGCTAATATGTCCCTCATGGACACAGTCAAGTCTTTTTGAAAAGACCAGGACTTCTTCCCATTAGATAAGCCATCAAATATCTCATTCTTTTAAGTGGTTTTGCATTCTTCTGAATGCTACTATGAATGAGTGTATAATTAATGTCTCGTACTGTATAGCAAATCTATTAACTTTTGTGCACGCTTGTACTTAATACATCATTATCGTTTCCTCGAATGCAATATCTCACACACTAGCCTTTAAGTTGTTTCAACCTCTTGCAACCCTTTTGGTCAAGTCTTTAGTAGCATCTCTTTGTTATTTCAACGAGTGTCCACTTCACTCATAAGCCTTATATGCTTTCAATAAGCCAAATCCACTACTTGAAGCTTACCCGATTTTCTCTCTAGCACAACTGAGCTCTAATACGAACTGCCATGGACTTGTAGCTCTCTAGTCGAAATTGTGTTGTGCATGTCGCTAACTCTTGGACAACATGCCAGCTTTCTGATAAATTCGAGTTACGCTTGGATAGATAAATTGGGCATTATAGATTTTGTCACCCATACAATTAAAATCCTATATGCAACATGTCCCCAAGCAAATATGAACGTACAATCAGAAGTATTAGCGTATACTGGGTCTCAAAGAACATGCTACACAACAAGCCTCTAATGTACATTGAGAAAGAACTTTTTAAAATAAAGAGATGGATAATTCTATTTTATTAATATATGTCTTATTACATAATTTTGAGTATGTAAGGGAAGTCTTTAGGCCATCATGTTGTAATCCCTAGCCTGTGCCATAATGCTTGCCCAAGTTACCAGACATGTCTTTAAAGAACATTTTAAGTCAAAGTCCTAATGATATAAGTCAATATACTTTTTCAAAGTTAACATAAAATCTTTTATCCTAATTCAAAAGAGTTTTAATATGTTATCTCATATGAATGTGAAGATAAAAATACAATGATTGTAACCATATATATTTTTACTCGCACTGGACAAACAATCTATGCTAAAACAACACAAATACCTTTAAAATGGGAAAATTAGGAAAAATAATTCATATGTGTATTTGTTCACAAATTCGCACTATAAGACCTATTCTTTATGCTTGATTTTACAAATTTTGTACAAAATTGAACATATTTGTTTGTCAAACTAGTTCACAAGGTCAATTTATGACACTAAGAAACTTTACCTAAATTTTTGCCCTTTAAAAAAATATATAAAGAGATGAATTTAAAATTTTATTTTATTACATAATTATGAATAAATTATTAATAAATAAATTAAAAATTGTTTCGCTAAAAAACATATCACTTGCATTATTATTAGAAATTTCATTGACTCGAATTTGTTTTTTTTTATACTCTTATTGATGAGGTTACATTTGATTTTATTTTTGAGATTTTTTTTATATTTAATTAGAATCTATAATGTTACTTATGTATTATATTAATATATTATTCTTACTATCACATACATTATTTTTTTTTTGGACTTAATTAAATTAAACAGCATATTCTATATATAATATTTATTGTCATTAGATATCCAATATATTTAAGAAAATGATCGTATATAATGCTTAAATTAACGCAATTTTTTAATTTTGTTTTTTCAATTTGGGGCTTAAATATAATATTTTATAAATTATTTTATGATAAAAAACTTCATAAAACGTTTCTATACATAATTAGCTGATTTTTAAGTTCGATAAACACAGTGAAGAAAAAATAAAGTAGAAATATCGGAGGGTTTTTGCCGGGCGAAGCTGACTGTATAAAGGGTTTTTGCTGCTGTTCTTCACCTTGTAGATACACTAGCAGCTCTCTTTCTCTTTTCTTTGGAGTTCTGATTTTCAAATTCCTAAGTTCGGAACCGAAAGAAACCTATTTCGTTGCATTTGACTCCACAACGAAGCTGGGTTTTAGCCGTAATCTGTTCGCTTATTCTTCATTGAGGTGAATTCTGAACAAAAGAACTAGATTACTACGTTTTTTCTATCGATATTCTGCCGTGTTGTCGAAATTTTCTGTATTTCTTCTCTATTTTGTATCTGTTGCCAAGAAAATTGGAGAGTTTCTCGCGTATCTGCGGAATGAAGAATCATCAAAATGCAAATCCCTTTGTGCCCAATATGCAGCCATTGATAAATTCCCCTGCTTTTATGAATGCTGCTAATAATTTTGTTCCCTTCCAAAATAATCAATTGGGTTTGCCTCAGATGGGTTTGGCTGGTCATCTAACTCAACAGAATCAGTTCCATATGGGATTTGGTCCACAAAATAGTGCCGGAAACATGAATTACAATCCAGTGTTTCCGGTTCAGGGACAAATGATGCAGAATGCAGCTCAAGTCAATTTGTCTCAGCCCCAAGGGCAGATTTTAGCCCAAAATATTCTGAATATGCTTCAGCAGCATAATCTGAATATGAATATGCCGAATGGGCAATTTCCTGGCTCTGGTCCCTTGCAAAATATGAATCAACAGTTACCCATGCAAGTCCCAAATGCTTCTGTTGTTCCATTCGGTATGCCTCCGGGCTCTCAACCTATGGTTAGGTTTCCAAACCAAGTGCCTGGGGCCATGGTTCCTCAAAATCCCATCTTTTCTGAAAATCCAAGGTTAGGCATTGTGCCTGGAAACCAGCTTAGGCCACAGGTTAACCAGAATAAAAAAAACATGGTTCCACTAACATCAGAAACAAATACTTCAATGTCGTTGCCTTTTGCATCTCAGCAGTTGCAGGGCAACCCTCCTTCACCACTTAATTCTAATTCAAATCAGCTGCATCACAGAAAGCATTCTCAGTCTTCCGCTTTCACAAAGTCACAGGTAGTTTATATGTCCCTATTTAATACAAGTTTTTCCTATTGGTTGTTGTTTATAATAATCATATGAATTTAGTATTGTTTGCTTTTCCACAAGCCATGGCCGTTTGATTTTCTATGGATTCCATTGTTTGCTGCAGGCAAATCCTAATAACAATTATAAGGCTAATGTTCTGAACTCTAACTGGAAAGGATCACCTAGAAAAAACTTCAAAAACAAGCCAAATAGAGGACGGTTTCAAGGAGGGTATGACATTTTTAATTATCTTTGGTTTACAAATGGTGGTGTGCATTACTTTGCCCTTGATTCTCAATCTCTTATCTAATTCTTGTAGATTCCAGAAGTCTAAGTTCCATGATAACAACAATGGGAAGAGGAAATCTGGGTTTCCTGAAGAACACAAGGGCAAAGGTCTGAATGTTAATACCTTCATACCTGGATAACACACTTTCTTTAAGTAGGCTAATGCTTGTTGTACAAACAGGTGTTAATTCTGAGGTACAATTCAAGCAGCCGAAAAGGTAGCTGCTGCTTCCCATTCTGATTTTTTTTTTGTGGGGATCTAATATGTTGCTTGGTAGCTATACCTTACATTCAACTGCTTTAAGATGTATTTGGTTTGTAAACATGTGCCACAAGATACTAAAATCAAAGGACTTTGTCCTGGTTTAGAGATGCTTCACTGCACTTGAGGGTTATTCTGATGGAGAAATGCTGTTTTGGTTTAGCTCTACATAGGCCTTTAATTGTAAACATATTTCAAAAATTGACATTCTGCCAAAGGACTAGTGCATTAACATCCGGGAGATTTCTAGCTGAACTACAGATCATATTGAGAAATCAAAATAAAATCTCTACGACTAATTATAAGGGTCTCAAACCCTCTTGATATGAAATCAATTTAATGTTGCTGCTAGAGTTTTATATGTGTTAATAGTATTATATCTCCAAGATCAATTAACTATCCAATTGGAACATGAAACAATTAGTTTTTATTGTTGTCGCAATTTTTAGTGATTGAAAGACTAATAATTGACTCTGCTTACTCATTGGATTTAATCTTTTTATTTAAACTATTTTTTGTTAATATTTTAATTTCTTAATTTATCTGGTGTTGTGAAAGTATTTGACGCTTCAGACATATTTTTGTGCATTTTGCTACTCTAGTAGTTCTCAAATGGGAAGATCCATATCTGTGACTTATACTGAGCAAGAAATCCAGCAGTGGCGTGAAGCAAGGAGGAAGAGGTACCCCACCAAAGACAACATTGAGAAGGTCAATGAATTGCTCAATCTGCCTGCATGTGTCTTTTTTCTCTCTGAAGTTATTTAATAACTGTGTTACTGCCTGCAGAAGCAAGGCGACTGTCTAAAGGACTCCAAGGTCATTGGTAGGGAGGTCTTACGCAATGAGGTATATTACTCTGTTATATTTATTTGGACATAAGTTTTGCTTTCCATTTTTGCCTACATATATTGGTTAGGTACATTGCTTTCAGACAAGCTGGTGCTTCATTATATTTCACATGTTTATCTTGTTTTGCATTTGGAAATAAAGTGAACTGGTGCATCTTATTACTAGAGGTATGTGATTTCATGTGAGGCTTACCTGATTGACCTGGCTAAATATCCTTGGTTGATACTGTTCTTCTATTTAAAAGAAATTTAGGAATGGAGAAAGAGAAGTTCTAATAAAAGGCCAGGTAAGATCTAAACCTTAAGCAATAAGTGCCAGTCATGAGCTATAGATCTCCTAGTTTTTTTTTTCTTTTTTGGCCAATCCTCTGGCATTTATATTTTGGTCTGGCTTAACTCTCAGGTGAGCAACCCTTTTAAGTTTTTTCTCTATATTGCAAAATTTGATTTCATAGTTTGATTGAAATGTCTTGCAATGCCTTTTATCATTTGCTGGCTTATATTATCTTTTTCTAGCATAAATATCTGCGGACAGTTCTTTAAATTAAATTTCACTTTATTGCCAAATTTGATTTCATAGTTCAAATGTGATGTTTAGCTGATACCTTTATTCTATTTCTAGCTTATATGTGTTCCTAGTGTATAAGTGGTTTTACAACTCAGGTTTAATATAGTAGATATTTTGTTGTTGCAGCTCAAGGAGATTCTTGCAAAGCAAGCTGAATTGGGAGTTGAAGTTGCAGAAATACCATCGTACTATCTTGCGGATTCACAAAAGAAATTTCAGGAGAAGGATGAGAAAAGGACATTTGCTAATAACAAAAGGAAAAATCAACACAAGTTTAATGGAAGACCCAACAAAAATGGTCGATTTGCCAAGAAGCAGAAGTTAGCAGACAAAGATTCTTCGAGTAGCCCTTCTCTGAAAAAGAAAACGCCAACTTTATTGCAGAAACTCTTAAGTGCAGATATAAAGAGGGATAAGAGCCACCTGTTACAGGTTTTTAGATTCATGGCGATGAATTCCTTCTTTAAAGATTATCCAGATAAGCCATTGACTTATCCATCAGTTATATTTAAAGAAACTGGATTGGAAGGCGCCCAAGGAAAATCTGTGCACACTGAAAAAGATGAAGATAGTAATAATGCTGATCATGTTACTCCACATGAGGAAGCATATTCCTGTATTGAAAGAGAATGTGATAACAGAGAGGAAATTGAGGAATCTGATGAAGAGGAAGGGGAAATTATAGATTAGTTTTAGTGCTGTTTTATCTCAAGCAAAAGTAAAGATTTCGACTTTGTAGCATTGGTTTTTTCCTCCTCTCCTGTTGGCATCAGCCATATTTATATTTCTTAGGAGAAATGGGTTTGATTGTCTGCATTTTATATATAATATATAATATTTGCAGTTTTTATAATTGAAAGAAGTAACTTCTGTAGAATCAATACCCAGTATAACACGAGTGTTTGATAATTTCTTTGCTCAAAAATATCATTTAGACAAATATTTTTAGTCTCATGGTAACACTAAAATTTCAGTACTACTTTCTATCTAATCTTACATAACATTGAAATTTCACTATTACTTCGTTTTCGTATTGCATTTTGACAAGTAAGATGTTTTTGTGTTGAGGTGGAGTGGATATTAAAATAAAGGAGGTAGTTTTATGGCTTATTAAAATATGATAGGAAGTATTATTAAAAATTTCAATTTTAAATATTTCCCATTTAAACAAGTTGTTTAAATTTTGGTTTTATCTTTAATAAATTAAAATTATAACATTAACATTATTACAATTAAAATATTTTAATGATCCATCTTCAACTAAAACGTACATCTGTCATATGAAATCCTAATAAGATAAAATTACTGACCCGGTTCATTATAAATAATTTTTAAGTGTAATTATTGATTTGATTAATTACAAGAATTGATGATAAGTGTATTAGGAGCATTTGCTACTGCTAGTATATCCTTAAAACATGCGACACTCGAGCACACTGAATTACTAATGAATTTAGACTTATTAATAGTATGGTACTGGTGCTTTTATGGTGTCAAATCATTAAAAAAGAATAGTGATAATGAAAATTTACTAATAGCACTAATTTTTAATTAAGTGTTAATGCATCAAAATTAAATTCTTAAAAAAGAATTATGCACTATTAAAAGACCACAATCTGCATGAAATCATTAAGTGACTTGTTTCGTTAGGAATATTATGGGGGATATTGTAATATTATTTAACAACGCAAAATTTGACAATAATTAATTCTCCATCAGCTGTTGGAACTGCTTCAGAAAAGGATCCCAAGAGTTGGGGAAAAAATTCTTAGTATGTTATAAATTTACCCCATATTAAATGGGTTATACTATAGTGTGTATCATACCTACTGTAACAACTATTTTGATTTTTTTTTTCTTTTACTTTCCCTGATTTTCATAAAAAGTTCGAAAAAATTGAACATTTACAACTTTTTTTGTGATGTAACCTGTGGTGATGGAGTTGCAACTTATTACATTTAAAATTCAAAAAGAAAAATTACACCTATTTTTTTTTAAATACAACATTTTATATAGAATTACAGCTTTTATGATGAAATTTCAAAACAACTGGCAAATTCACCGAGTAAATAGATACAAAAGCAAAACCAAACATTAAAATCTTCACCAGAAAACAGATCGACTTTTACATTAAAATGTCTAATCAAACACCTCCAAGGGATGATAACCTCAAAATCCCCCTCGTAGCAATTTGTGGACCAGTTGTGTACCAAATGGATATTACAGTAAATACCGGTGGCAATATTCCTAACAGCAACAAGGGAAAAATTCTATATAATATTGCATTGGAACTTGATTGGCAACAGCTATGAGAAAACCATGACAAAATTTATGATTCATAAATTATTTAAACTATAGGTAACATTACTTTGTAATTGCTGTTTTTTTCCTCTTCAATTTTGATCCCTTCTTTTTCTTTTGCTCTTTATATTGTTCATAGAGCTGAAGAGAAAATGCAGTCTTATCCAACTCACTTCTTAATCTTTCATTCTCTTTAATGTCACGAAGAAGGCTGAAATGGGATGAAAGTTTCCGCTGCAGCTCTTCCTCATCGAAAGAACTCGTAACCGTTGTAGAGCCAATGGACGATGCAGAAGAACCATTTTCTCTCTTCCTCTTGGTATTGAGTTTTAGAATGCCATTTTGTGGCGTAAATGATTCTTGCTCAAGAGACAAGTCCTTGAAAGCTTGTTGAGGAGATGTGATGGAGAGATAGACTTGGTTATGAGCAGTGCTCATGCTTGAAAGGCTTGTGGCCAAAGTTGATATAGCTGGATGATAATGCCTGGACAAGAGATTGAGTTCCCAAAGTACCGAGGCAAGAGCGCCACTTAAGTTGGGGTCTGTGGCATATGGGTGATATTTCTGCATATCAAACAGCAGACTGGTAAATTAGTCACCACTCAACAGTAAGTACCTAAAAACAGCAGTTTTTTAATTCGAATCACTCAAGTGTGCTGCACAAGGGAGTGTGAGGGACATAAGTATTACTAGCACCACTGTAAAAAAACTAACAGGAATATAATTAATTAGATATATATCTCTTTCATCTATAAAGTTGTATTTTTTGGGCACTGAATCATAAAATCATAGTTGAAATGGTTATTTATGCCATTAAAAATTATTGAAAACGTGTGTCACAGTGGATAACACAAGGAAATAATCTTACTGCAATTATGCCCAAAACCGAGCCTCCTCCGGTATCATTCTCTAACAGATTTCTGCACCTCACATTCTTCTGAAGAAGATGCTTCACCGTGACCAAAGCTGAAAAGCGTTGGGAAGGAATTTATATATCAAGACATTGCTTTATTTTCCTTCCATTCTTTTTCAACTAGTATATCCTAATGTAACACACAGGGAGTTGGAGGTTTGTATCTGAACATTAAATAAAACATACCAGCCATGGACTCCGCAGATCCAAAGCTCAGTGACAATGTGGCCAAGCGTTTTATAAATGCAGCAGTCTTTTGCATGTCATGTTGTTTATCATCACACAACATCAACTTCAGAGCTTCTGCTAACACCTCACCTTGATCTCTGTTTATAAAATAACAAATCAATTAGACATTAAAGCCAAGTAGAAAAATCTGCTAAGATCCTTGTACAACACAATGGAAAGAAATAAAAATACTTATTGCAATAGCATTTAATGCAAACATACTTTCTTTGAATATGCATAGAAAGTATTCACTTTTCCCTAAAAAAGGTTAGTTATCAATAAATAATTTTATAATCTCATAAATTCCTACACATTGAATAGTAAATGGATAGACACAAATGTTGCCCACACATCCATGCAGTAACATAGTAGCATCAAATTCTGAAATGCTCCACACCTCTACCACTACCATGAACAATTTCACAAACAGGAAACTATGAATAATTACAGAAACTATTATGGGGATAACGTGATACAAACCTTCCTGGTCTGTATTCAAGTATAAGATTGTAGAGATGGACGAAGAAGTCCTGTAAATCAACATTCAAGGCATCAAGATTGTTCCTCATCACTTTAAAAGCAACAATGCAGCACTGGAGACGCTCAGAAACAGTCAAACATTGAGGAGATTTCTCAGAAGTATTGCCTGAGTTGCTACTGCTAGAAGCAAGCCTTTTCAGGTGGCTCATAAGATCACCCATGAAATCAAGGTCAATCAGATGTGAAAATTTTCCCAGTCCTTTCAGACATGGACCGAGTAGTGGGTGGGATACTATTGTGGCAGATAATGGCACAGGATTTGCTTCAGGTCTGAGAAAGAAAGTGAGGCAAAAACATCAACTAGCTAGACAGAAATCAGCCAAAAACAGATAATAAAATTTCAGCTAATGAGCAGCTATTGAAATGAAATTTCATATAATTAATTCAAAATTTCCTGGTCATATATATGAACTGACCAAATATACAAAACTAACCTTTCCCGTCCAAAGTTCTATATCCAACAGTCTTAAACAACTAATACCATTTAATTTGCACGAATTAATTTAGACACAAATAAATGCACAAAACCAAATTAAAATGACAGTGAAACAACAGAATGTTGAAATAACTGGAAGATACTTATAACCATAGCCTAAGGTTCATCGACACTTTGGGTGCACATAGAAGTTGGAATCCTGCATCTAGAATGACTTTTAAGAATTTAGTAGTGGATACATTATCGCAGCCTCTATATTGGTTCACCAGGCCAAATGCCTTTCTCTCAAGTTAACCAATCTTCCAGGTAAGTTTATCCTATTAAGCATCTGATTCAATTGATTGATTGGGTTTATCAAGTCATTATCATCAATGCCTAATTGTAAGCACATGATAAAGGAACACACCTAGAAATTATTGTCTCCATTGTATGCTTCAAGATGCGAAAATAAGTCTCAAACAAAGCAGAGAGTGTTTCAGATTGCATCTGTCTCAGCTCCATAACGTCTGGGGTAAATGATGCAGCCTTGTAATCCGCTTCAACCTACAGAGAACATCACAAAGTCATATCAAGGAAAATTGAAAGCCATATCAATCAGAATAAAGTGAATCTTATGGAGTTCACCTCTTCTCTCATCTTGGAGATCAATTCGTGCCTACTTTTCTTTCTGTCATTCTCAGGCAACTGATTCAATGCCTCTGAGTTTTTTCTCTTCTTGTTTTTCTTATTTTTTACTTTATGATCCTCATCAGTCTTTTCAGACTTCCCTAGATCCTCATCAAATGACAGAGACAAGAAAACCTGAGGAATAATTGAAAATCATGAACATGAAGATCATAATAAAGAGACCTTACTGAATACAATGGTCCAATATAAAATAACTTTGACACTTAGAAAAAAGGGGTTCTAACTCTACATGCAAAACAATTAAATCAGTGCAGCGGGAATCATCTGAAGAGGGAGAGAAGATAAGGGGCATGGAGGGACGAGCTATACCTCGATGGAATCAGGACGCAGTTGGCAATTATGAGCCTTAACATGATCAGCAATCAATCGAACAGCCTCAACAGTGGCTTCACCACCATGTTTACCTGCATTTATAAATAGTGACTTGATTGTAGAACAACAGTGTTTCCTGTCAAGCACGACAAAGAAAGTTTGAGTTTAGATTGCATACAAACTTACAACATGAAAGACAAATTACAAGCCATCCAGCCATGCATTCTCTGAAGGACAACATTATATGAAACCCAAGAGATTTAATTTTATGAATCAAAATCGATGTTGTCTACCAAACAGCTAAGGACATGGAACCTGAGTATTGCCAAACAGGAATGTAAACATACCCAGTGCTTAGGTTCCAGAACTCAATCTCAAGGAAAAAGTGAATCACACAAAAACTGGTTAATTTATTTTATTTTGTAAGTTTTGCTAATATAGAAAAACTTTTGCAGGATTAAAGACATAACTTACCATCATAGAATGACAAAAAAGAATTAATGGCACGAAACTTAACACCGAATTTCCATGGAAGAAGTTACTAATATCATATGAAGCATTTAGGTGTTTCAATGGAAACAGAGGCATTGGATAATTCTATAACCAATAATAATATTCAGTATTCAATACCTACAACCTAGCAGTCCTAGCAAAAAGATATTGTAATTATACACTCTCCAATACTTCCTTGGTCATAAGATATTTAACAAGCGTGCAGTATCCATTCAAATCAATTATAGATAATTATATCAAGAGAACAACCATGGATAGAATACATGACTTTTTCAACAGCCAAGCAAGCGAACATCCTAAAGCATCAAGAGAAACTCAACAACCAGTAACTTTCTATTATGATGTTTACTCCAATGACAACAAAGTTTCATTATACTCACATCGGAGTTCATGCTTCAACCTGAAATTGTAGTGAAATTTGTAATTCTCATTTCAGGGTGTCCAAAACCATTCAATTAAATTTTAAAGATTCACTATATAATGCAAAAAAACAAGTAGAAAGGATTAATTGAACCTTATGGCATCATTTGTGGAGCTTATATTTCTGACAACAACACCCAACAAGCTTTCACGGAAGTTGAAGTGAGGATTTGCATCAAGCAAATTGCAAATACAACGAACTGCCACATGCTGAAACAAGGGCTGCTTTTCTAATGCTATCAGCTTTTGAAGGTATGCCTGACGACATGAAGTAATGGCAGAAATAAAGTATTTATTGTTAATGGTTCAAGCATATGATAAAATTTCAATCAAGATAACAATGAAAACTCAGCCAATATCAACAATATATTTGAGCCCAAGACAACATACACCATAGCAGCATTGCAAGTCATATCTGACACTAAAACTTTATCACAGTTATATCAATAAATAATAACACATTAGCTAATAGCCAAACATATCACTACAAACCTTGTATGCAGAAAGAAGAGTTGATTCATAATACCGCATCTTTCTGACAGTTTTTGAAACCTTCATTTCCAGTTCCTTTTCAGTAGGAAGCCTAATCCGATAGCTGTTACATGCATTAACAAGAAATGTTAAACTTGAACTCTTAAGTGTGAAAGCAAACTTAAAGTGGAAAATTATGTATAAAATGAGCAGTAAATATAAAATCAGATGTACCCAGGAATAATGTCTTTGAAAACAGCCAAGAGGGACAGAAGACTCAGTTTGACAATGTTATGATCATTATCGTTAGAAATCTGTAGAATATCTTTCAGAAACTTGATATTTGACTCGGGATCTGTAAGTAACGCATTTCCCAACTCAGCAAGTTTGTGCTTCTTACTTTCAAATGCCTCCTCAACTGTCAGATCTTGTTTCACTTCATCCTAAACAGAGAACAGACAATGTACAAGAAATTATGCACAACATTGAGTTCAGGAAACAGTGGAAGGGAAGACATACAATTTTACAACAGTAGGAAGAAAAAGAATAAGACATGACTTTAAATTTAATGGACAGAATGAAGTGCCATGCAATAACAACCAAACCAAAGAAAATATAATCCTAGTGCCTTAGCAGTGAAATTGTGAAATCCTCCTCTTGCTAGCAGACAGACACGAAAACACTAAAACTCAGCAGACTAAAAAAGCGTCAAAATTTAAAATGTGGAGTGTATTTTGCATTAAGTATTTAAGTCAATACTGGTGAAATGGTGTGCCACATGACTCAGCAGAACACTCAGAGAGCAACTGAATGCTTGCAATTGAAGACATATTCCAAATTTGAAGCAGTATATCAGAGAGCAATAATACTACTAATAGGAGATATGCGTATAACATTGAGGGTATGATTGGACAATACCAGTACAGCTGCTTGTGGTGTTTGTTGCTCTTCTATTTTAGCCTCTTCTTTCCCTTGTTTCTTTGCCTCTTTCTTCAATTTCTTAAGTTTAGCTCTCCTTTCTGCTTTAGTTAGCTTCACCAGACCTGTGTCTGCATTGCCATCCTTATCATCACCTCCAGTTTCCACTTCACTTGGACCATTTTCTGACGGCTGAACTGTAGAAAGTGATGACAGCAAATTTACCACAGCACTTTTCTTTTTTTAAGAGAGAGTATATAAGTGGCCTCAATGGACAATTTTTTTTCATTGAAAGAAGAACAAATCAATACCTGTCCGGTAATAGAGTTTTCCATCCAAGGTTTTCACCGGAAGAGCATCTAAAGGATCAACCTGAAGACCACTTTCCTCTTTTTCTTTCTTGAGAGCATTTTTTCTCAAGCGTTTCTCATAAAGAGCCTCCAAAGCGTCCTCTTTGACATCAGCAACTCGAGTAACATGCCTTTAAGTGTACAAATAAAGCCATCATAAGTATCTCAATCACATAAAACCCATAACAACATTGTGCACAAGCTAAATGTCTATTTCTAATAGTCAGCACTGTAGAATACCAAAAACCAGCCTAAAAGGAATATTGCCAATGAAAATGATGACTACCCAAAAGGCTAAGTTTATTGCTAAGATAATATCTGATGACTAACATAAAATTTATTACTTAATAAATTTTTAACAATATTTGTACGTGGGAGTTCCAGTGTTGGGGTGTTTTCCATTTTTTTATATTATTATTATTGGGTCGTAAAATTTGCACACTAATAATGCATCAAAACAGCTAGCTAGGAGTAAAACTTAGGAGATGCCATATATCACCATAATATAAGATTACAATTAAAACAAGAACATGATGAATAGACCAAAAAAAAAAAGGGAAGGGAATTGAAAGAAGAAAATTCTAACTTGGTGATAGAATGCGTGTCTAAGGTTGAAATCAAGCCAGCATAATCGCGGTTCTCCTCGACGAACTGAAGGTCCTCATCGGAGACTTCAACTTCGTCCTCCGAAACCTCTGGAGGGAGCTCCGGCGGCAGAATAATCTTCTGCTTCGGCTTCCTCCCCATTAAGGAAGCAACGATGTGCCTGCTTTCTTCGCTGAGGGATTTATTTAGGGTTTAACGGTTTAAGCTGGCAGAGACAGCGGGGTGGAAAAAGCAATAAACAGTCCTTGAGTTTTCTCTTTCCTAAATTTTTTTGGCAAATTACTCACACTGAATGTTAAAAGTCTATAATGCCCTTCCATCTCAGTTTGCTGTCCTTCTTTACCCGAAGCCTTTGGAGAAACAGAAGCTTTCATTTTATCTTCTTTGTCGAAATACCCATCTTCCTGTTTTCTCTGCATCCTTCGCGATCCTCGTCTTCGCCGCACGTTTCGCTTGCATGGTCACCAAAAAAGGCGGATTTGTTTCTTCCCTCAGAATCTCAAAATCCATCTCGCATCCGCTGTCCCCGGCGGATCTGATAGCTTTTCCGCCAAAAAGTGGCGGCGTTTGGTCGAATTATGCACCGTCTCCTACAAATCACTAAGGGCTCTCTTTCCCCAAATTCCAGAGCTCTTTGCATAGGCACGCCCACCGGCGAGGACGTCGCAGCATTGAAAGAAGTGGGCGTCGTTGATTCCGTCGGAATTTTCAAGAACCCATCGCCGCTGTTGATCGTCCAGGATGAGGGGTGCAGCAACCCTTTGACGCCGACATCGGCGGAGAAACTGTAACTTTCAGTGGTTTTGGAAGAACAAGCTAAAGCTCCTGCTCTGTGACGTTGGTGACTGAAATGTTTTCCCAATTTTCTGTACTAAAACGGGTAATGGTGAAAAATAATCAGAGCTTTCTTTTTTTTTTTTTTTCTTTTGTATTACACCCCTTACAGAAAAACTAAGAACAGAAGAACCATTTATATCCAACCTCAGCCAAGTAAAGTTAACACCTGCATCCAAAAACTGCTGAGAAACAAAAGAGTGAACTAACAATTTGCAACCAGAAATTTGAAGAGTGAGTTGTAATTTATCCTCTGCCAGAACCCGCAATTCTTTTTGAGCTTTGTGAGGTTGCAAGATGGCCTGAAAAAGTTGAAGTTGAAGACTGCAATCCCTTGAAGAACAAAATTGCCAGTGCAGAAGCGATTGTTATAATGACTTATAACACTCTAACAGCAAGTGTACTTCCTTCCATTCCATAACTTCTTAGAACTGAAGCTCTACCAAAATCTAAGGAAAATTATGAAACATCTCCAAACAATCTTCAGCTGAAACTCTGATATTATCAAATATGAACATATTCCTGTACTACCAAATGGAATACAACAAATATGCAATAGGATAAGTAAGATCATCATGGACTGAAGGATGTAATTTGCCTTGGGTAAGACAGCTTTGAATCCATGCCACAATATCTTTAGGTTGGACAAATTCTGCTCTAATAGATAACTGGGAGCCAAACCATGGTACTCGAGCAAAATGACATGCAAGGAAGAGATGATTGATTGATTCAGGTTCCTGATGACAGAATGGACATCCAGAAGGCACTGGTGTATGTCTTTGAAGCAAAAACCCAGTGGTAGGCAAGATATGATTACACAGCTTCCAAAGGAAAATTTTAACTTTAGGGGGAAGCTTCAACCTAATAATCAAAGCTTTCTAAAATCAGGAAAAAAAAAGAAAAAAAAAAGGAGTTTAAATTTTGGCTATGCAGCAATAACAAAGTATGTATATGTGCTGAAGTGTTATCAGTAGACATGTTATCTTATGAATAACGATGATAATGCATGTTCTTGTAATAACTTATTATATTTATATATTTGAATAATGTATTGTGATAAATTATCTTAGACTAATTATATTGTTTATAAGCTATTGACATGCTCAAATGAAGAGGGAGCAAAGAAGAAAGTCAAGAAACAAGAAATATTTCAAGTATTGAAGAATTGAAAAATTAAGGTTTAGAATGCTTGGAAACTTCAATATAACTTAAGGATTTCATTGGATATAGCTTTTTTTTAGGCTTGGAATTTCTTGAATAGTAGAATTTTAAATGATAAAGAGTTTAAACATGTTTTACAAATTCTTAGATAATATTTAAAAAAGAATAGCCTAAAATTATATTTTCACAAGATAATCTTGGTTACACTTAAAAAAAACAAATGAGATATGAGTTTTAATTTTTTAGGTTTTGATATTTGGTCATTTTTTTATCATATCTCATAAAATATTTATGATTTAATTGTAAAATTTGTTTTATATGAAAATAAACTCAAAGAGCTTTTTATGGACATGTTTACAGTCAAGTTTTTCTAACATTTACTCATTATTTTTATTATATATTTTTTTAAAAAAGTTAGATATAAGCATAAAATCACATTCATTTGAAAGTAAACTTAAATAGCTTTTTAACGATAAGTCATTTGCTTAGAATAAGCTTGAAATAAAGAATTTATAAACTTTTAAAATTAAATTTGCAATACTATCTTTGATAATTGATTCCTGTTAGACAAAAAATTGGCATTTTTGCCAAAATCAATTCTTACTCCAGAATACACGAGGATTAATTCTATAATTGATTCTTTTGTTCTAGTTTGAATTATAATAACTAATTTTCATTTAAAAGTATCTCAAATGGCTATAAAATATTATGCATTTCTTATATAAGTTAAAAATCATTAAGTATAACATATAGAGAGTTTAAACTTCATAGTTTATCATCTGTGACTTCTTCTTTTGTCAAAATTAAAATTTAAGCTCTTGTGAAATTCTTCTATTCTAAATGTTTTGTTTGTTTTATTTGCTCTTTGAGAAAGTTTGCTTAAATTGTTCATTGTTTAAATATTTATTGTGAGTGATAAAGGGTGAGGAATGCCTTTAGATTTGTTTGAAAAACACTTTGATGGTGAGATAGTCCATTATTTGAGAGGATCATGGATCTCTTGTAAAAAGTGTTTTACTCAAGGAGGAGTAAAGAGATTGTAAAACTTCTTCAAGTGCTAGTTGAAACTTGAAGAGATAGTGAAAAAGTAGGCCCAGTTTGTAAAGCTGGAAAAATGGATATATATCTTTGAGCATACCTTCAAAGGAAATCATTATAAATTTTGAATTTGATTTCTCTTTCCCTACTCTCTTTGTATGTTAACCATTTATATTGTTGATTATTTTACTCTTGTTAATATTGATAAACTAAGGTTGTAAACTTTAAGTTACTTGAGTAATATTATTGAAATTGTTAGTCTATTGATTTATGACATTGAACATTTGAAAAATAGACATGATTTATATTTGTTGATGAAAATTGTTAAATACATTGAGTTTCAATGTTTATTTTATTATTTTGATCTTGGAATGATTAAAAGATTGATATCCATCTTGTGTTTTTTAATGCCTTAACTATGCATAGTTAAATAAATTTCTTTGCATAATTACTTTGATTTGTTATATATTGAATGCAAGCATCTTCGTAAAACTATATTGGGATGTAAATGTTAAATTAAAATCATTTTATAACTTTTCAAAATTAAAAGTTTTTCAAAGAAAATTTTAAAAATTATAAAAACACTTAATTCATCTTCTCTTGGCTATAAATTGCCTTGTCCTACAAAAAAAAAAAATAGTATGTGACTAATGTTTGTGGTTTGTAATGGGTAAATTATTTATTACAAATAAAGGAAGATTATGAGATTATTTTCACATTAGGAATTACCCCAATTCCAAACATGAGTGTATATTTTTCAATTAACGGGAGATATATTTCTTTTGTTACGTTATGGCAAGAGATTTGAATGTGAATTTACACTTTTATGCTTAATTTTTTTATTATTAATATACACTATAAAAAAATCCCTAAAATAATAACGGTTACGTAGTGTATATAGTGGCGGTTAGAACCGTCCAAGAGTAAAATGGTTGCGGTTACGATAACCGCCAGAAAACATAATGTCAGGTCAACATTAATGGCAGTTAAAAGGAATCGTTGAAAAAATTACATTTAGTAATGGTTACTTAATCCATGTTATTTTTTAAAGAAAATTTTGTGATTTAATTTAGTTATGCCACCATTATTGATTAAAAAAATTACAATTTAATTTAGCAATGGTTACTTCATCTTCGCTATTATTTTACAAAATTAATTTACAATTTAAAATGACATTAATTATCCCTATAAAATAAAAATACAAATCTATGGTACAATAAAAATGACATTCATTCATATATAATAAAAATGGCATTCATTTGAATAAAATATGCAAATGTGCAATCAAAAATTATAACATCAATCAACTTTATATTCTAATAGAAAATTGTTTAAAATAAAAAATACAATAAAACCTAAGAAGATTGGCTAGGATTAGGGGCATTTCTATCTTGATTACTCCCTCCTGAAGATCTCCTTATATATACAAGTGAAAATTGATATGCTAAATTAACATTAACCTTATCCTGAAAAGAAAAAAAAAGAAAAAGAATATCCCAAACTGAAGAATTACTAAGAATTTAGGTATGCAAAAATAGCAATTCACTTATGCCATAGTTTAGCAAAATTCTGGTTTGAAAGCAACAATTCAATTACCCATAAACTAACACAATTATACAATAATTTGGCATACATATACAGAAAAATAGCAATTTAATTATGTAAAAATTGATCCAATTAGGCAGAAAAAATAGCAATTTAATTACCAATGTCTTTGACGCTCATGGCCAAAGACAAACCACATTGAAATTTAGCTTGACCAAAAAAGACAAGAAACAAAAATACAAAGACAGCTTTATGAGGATCCAGTTAAACATGAATATGGTGAATAGGACAAATACAAAAACTTAAAGTTCATTTCCAAATTGAAGGCAGATTATACTAAAATGCAAGGCATCCATATGCAGTGTCGCCTGCATATCTACATTAACAAAATTTCATATTTGGCAGTAAACAAAAACTTAAAGCTCATTTCCAGGTTTCCCAAAATATAAAAGGCAGAAGCATTTAGAATTTTTTTTCTTATAGTAAGATTAGAAATATTTTTTTTTTTACTATATGCATAATACCACACTTTAAGCAATATGTTGTGTAATCGCTGTTAACTTTGATGTTTCTGTATGCAGAGGAACCATCAGTTCTACATGATATTTCTAATATTGGGGTTGATTTTATTCATCTACTATATGGGTAATACCACATTTTGTTGTAGTTGCAGTTATATTGTAATACCTAAAAAAAAAAAAAGAAGAGAGAGGACTAAAGTGAAAATTTATCGGAAGGACTAAATTGAAAAGATTTCTTGAGCCTGGGCCTTTTTTAAAGGCAGTGGAAAGTTTAGGGGTTAAACTATAATTTACCCCATTTCACTTTTTATATAAAAATTCCTCCAATAGATTTTTCTCCCCGATGCGCCCTTCTCTTTCTCCTCTCCCAAAAATTCTTCTCTGTCTTCTCTCTGGCTGGCCACATTAGTTCTCGACATTCCATTGTTGCCGTTGAGCGCTACTATTCGGCAAGCTACTCTCTGGTAGCCTCTCTTCCTCTTCCTCTCCTTTTGACGTAGTTGTTGTGGACCAGCTCGTATAGCCCAAAGCCCCTAAATGCAGCACGACTCTTCGACGTACGAGGACGATCGGTGTTCTTTGTCTTCCGGTGACTTTTGGTGCCAGCCTTTCCACCTGTGGCACAGCTTCTCTAGATCGGACTTCAATTGCCTGAATGGCTGAAGCTGGTACCTCCTCTGTTTTCGGCTGATTTTTGTCCTTTGTGTGTTCGGGCCAGCTCTGTCGTATATTGTCATGCTAACCAACTACCTAGCTGTGAAGATGTCATCTTGTATCACCAGGATTCCTCCTTTCTAGTCAGCCTTCGCTGAGCTACTTCTTGACGGCTGAGTGACTTGCCAGCACTGCTGTGAGCGACGAATTGTTTCTGCTTCACCAATGCTTCCCTATAGTTGGTTGAGCTCAACTGTATATCGGAGTTGCTCCATATTTCCCCATTCAGCAGATTCAACCAGCCGCTAAATTCGGGCCGTTGATGGCACTTCGGCCATCGACGAGCTGTCGACTATACATTAGAACCCAGTGAGTAACTTAGAACATCAGATTTATTCCATAATAATCCTATAGTGATGTGTCAAGGAAATCATGTAAAAACTCAAAAATGTAAAACTGATGAAATTAGAAAATTTTACTATTATTATGATTTAGATACATTTCGGATAGAGTATAGAGTTCGTAAATGTCCAAGTTCTAAGATTTCAGTAGAATTCCAAGTAGCCAGTTTGATGCCTTCGAAGGAGAGTGAACGGTTCCCTCACGTAACATTTCCCTCCGTGTTTTTGATATGACATTTGTGTATGAAATATTATAATTTCTAAGAAAAATGAGATCTTACTACATGTTTATGTGTTTTCGTAAATTTGATTGTATGATGTACGTATTTATGAAAAATAAGTTGCCGTGATAATTTTATCCTGTTTGTGATATGAGAATTGTTGAAAATATTTTCTACATGCTAAATGGAAATAAAAATGCTTTTGTTGTTTTTGATTATTTTGACATGTTACTTACTTGGAAATATATTTCTACATATTATGATATAGAAATGTTGTTTGAAAATTGTATTATATGATGAATTTTGTTAATAGATTTGGAACCACTGGAAAACTCATTGGAACCCATGAGTGCACTTGTGTGAGTGTGTGTGATGGAGAGGTAAGGTGGGACAGGGATTATGATTATAGCATGAGGATCTGACGGATGCGCTGGATGAGTCATGTGGCATAAGGACCTGACGGACACACTAGATAAGTCATGCTTATGTGAGGTAATGATGTAATGGTTCCCTCTTGGAGTTGTCCTTGAGATTTCAGTAGACATTTATTATACGAACAATTGGTAAATTTTGAATTTATTATTGATTTGAGTTATCGTTATTTTTTTATTAGCAAACTTTTATGATATTGCTTTATGATGTTTATAATCACATTTTCAGAAGTAATGTTTTTGGTTACTTATTCTTAATAAATGACCATTTCTGAAATCACTATGAGATTATAAATGTTGAACGGGTAAGCATATTTTCTTGATTGAAAATGGTTTTGCACATAATTTATTAAATGAGTTTTTGAGGGAATTATTTATTCATAGAGTTTCCTAGAAACTCACTCTTTCTGTTTACATGTTTTTTTAGAGTCAGAAGCCTTTTTGGCTTTCCCATTCTGTAGACTATTATCCATGGAGATTGAAAGGTATAAAAATGGTAATGTAACTTAGCAGTTGGATAGGATTGCATGCACATGTTCTATATACTTTGTCTGGATACCCAGTAGGTTGTTATTTTATAGTTTGGGCCACTATATAATCTTATGCTGTTATACAGGTTGGGATGGGTGTGTTGCCCTTTAATGTTTATGTAGGCTTTGTGCCTGAATGTCTGAAAAATAGGGGAAACTCTACTGGATTTTCAACGAGAAGTAAAATGCTCATAATTGATTGAATAGTGGTCACATGTTTGCATGCACATTGCATAAATAGGCTTGTAGGAGGTTTTCTATAGGTAACCTTCTATACCGGTCATGTACCCAGGGTTGGGGCGTGACATATATTATAGGAAATTACATTATCAATGTAAAGTTAGGCTGAATTACATTAATAAGCCATAAATAAAAACTATGGACACACCTCAATAAACTAGAAATTTCAGGCTAATTAAAACTAGAAATTTTAGGCGGAAAGTAGGATAGAGTTTTCTTGCAAAACCAAGGTACAAGCCATTAAGTATTCATGAAAAGTAGGGAAAACCAAAACTCTAGCTATGTTTTGCCATTAAGTACATCAAATGCAAGTATTCATGCAGTTGGAATAACAGATTTGACCAAGTTTTACATATAATACTTGTTGTTGACCAGACAACTGGGATAGAATGCACCTACCCATGGCCTTGATGTGGTCCATAATGGCTTGCATCGGCGCCTATGTTTTAGCCAATTGCTTCTTATTTTGATATAGCTCTGATTTAAGCTTATGAAGTTCTTGGTTCACAACATTGGAGCTCGATGAATAACTGCCACCTTCTCTTTGAGAACTGCTCTCAAACACGCTAGTGGGACAAACACCCATACCTAGTCCTCGGACACGACCTGGGCACTCCTTCCCAAACACTTGCCCAAAAGCATTGTCTGAGAAAATTATTGAAAGCTATGTTTAGTTCGCTTAGCTCAAGGCTTCTTGCAATTTTTCCTAAGTAAATAACAAAACATAAGTATTAATATTAACGAATTCCTATTTCAAAAGTAATAAAGTTTTCAATAAACCCTCACCCCTATGCTTCTTGCCTCATCGTTCACGTACGAGCTATCATTTCTCTTATGGACAATGTCCTATAACTCTGCGTGTCCAACAGAACCTTTTTTCTCCATCTTTTGTCATTTAAACAAGCAAAAAAGAGTTATTTCATAAGCAAATTTTAATTGTATTCACTTAAATTAGATGGCTATATTACCATTTCATTCTTTTTTTGTGCAAATATTTTTGACCCCGCAGTGTGAGGAATGATCTATTTGCTTTTATTTCGTGTATTTTGCCTGCACATTTCCTACATGAAGAAACTTAATTACTTATTCATCCATCGGTATAGGCATAATTAAATTCAATAATTTTTACATACTAGAATTAAATAAACTACTAATCTTGTGTTTTTGTTTATCCTGGATCAGGACCAAACCTCTCCATTACTTTCTTGTAATGCCCTTGGGGCAGTTTTGTTCAATATTTTGGTCCAAAGTCAAGTTGGGGTCATAATGTTTATTGTACAAGGCTCCCTTAAAATCCCTCCACTACTTTCCAATCATTTGATTAGTGATCCACTTGACCATTTCATCATATTCAAATTGAAAATATGGTTGTGACAAAAGAAAATCTATTAGTATCAGAATGAAATATGAATTGTAAATACCAAGGCAGTTCTATTGTATACCATCATCAATTTGTTGAAGACATCATCTTTAATTGAGTTTGGTATGTTTAGCCAGACCTTGTAGTCTATAGCATATTTGGTCCTGACTAGATGACCCATTGCACCTGAGAAAATACCTCCTTCGTCTTCCATAGGTCGACCAAGATTGTCTGTCCCAACTAAGACTTTCTCTCCATCCAAGCTCCAAACTTTATTAACTCGGAGCTTTTTAGCCTCGACCACACCATCATTATCTGTTGAAAGAAGTATAAAATATTAGTACAATATTAACTTAAACACATAAGAAAATAATATATTATAGTTACTTATCACATTGCATTGCCATCCATTTCTGGGCCTATTCTTCCTAGCACCAGAAGCTTCAACTTGCCCATCATCTATCTTATCATCAGAATGAGCATCATGCAACTTATTATTCATCTTGTCACCTGTATAAGCAGTAGGCTTCATGTTCTAGGTAGGCAGGGTGAGCTGTACAAGCTGTACATGTGTGGACTGTATGGGTCTGGTGAGATAGGTGGGCTGGGTGGATTGTGAATGTTGGGATTGTGTGGGTCGTGTGGAGTGTGTGGGCTGAATAGGCTATGAATGCTAAGATTGTATAGGTCATGTGTAGTGTGTGGGCTAAGTGGACTATGAATGAGATGGGTGGGTACCGGATGCTCCCTGTGTGCCCCCAAACTCTTGGACGTCTCAACTTAGGCATTTCTGCAAAATAGATTGTAAAACAATATGTATTAGCACATTGTACAAGAATCTTAAATCAATTTCAATCACATTGAGAGAAACCATAAATAATGGAAATATACATTTAAATTCTCAAACTAAATCTTTCCATTTGAGGCAAACCATAATTAATGACAACTTACAAATTGTGAATCTAAGTATTTCAACGTTGAGAAAAACCACACAAAAAAAATATATTATGAAGGAAGGCTATTCTGACACATCCTCATCTTCCTCGATATTGGGTACTAGATTAAGGCCTTCCATATGATCATCTTCCTCTTCCCTTGCTAACT
>JANHAO010003283.1:0-26447 GCA_026873985.1 Saraca asoca
ATTAGCTCATCCGTGTATTTAGCGGCGGTTTAGATAAACCGCCGCTAGTGAACCGCCGCTAATAACCAGTTTTGTTGTAGTGAGATTTTTGTAGATAAGTTATTAGATAGGCATTGTCTAACACGTTACATTTATAAATTATCATTCACTCTTTGACATTTAGAAATGTTGATCTAACTTTTTTCTTAAACAAGCTAAATACAAGTCTACTTGAAAAATGACTAAATGATTTAGCCTCTAAATAACATTTAATATATATATATATATATATTCTCACTATAATTAATTTGTATCATTTAATATCACAATTGATTCCATATTTTAATTTCAACTAATTAACTCTTATCAAATAAATTTATGCAAAACATATCACTAGAATTTGCTAATTTTGTGATTCTTGCAAAAGGATACATTACAGTAATTATTTATAAAAAATGTACAAAAAATTAAGATAAATGATACATTTTGAAATTGCATTATACCAAAACATATATTACTGGCATTTGTGTTATTTCTAAAAGGCAAAAAAATTCTTTTCAAATTAAAGAAAATATTATATATATATATATATATAATTTTAACATCGTGCTTTGATTCAATGTGTACTTTAAACATTACCTACTAGTAAAATTTTTTGTAAAAAATATAATTTTTTTTTGTATTTATTATAATTTTTAAGTAAAAAGTTGTAACTTTTTAATAAAAATTATATAAAAAATTAATTGACGGAATAATATTTTTTTTACATTTATAAAACAAGGAAAATATCTTAAAAGTTATAACATTTTTTTGTAAAAACAAAATTTCAATTAAAATTTTGTTTGCAAAGTTATACCTTGAATAAAAAAAAATGCAACAATCACAATTTCATACAATAACAGAAATCCTTAATCTTAATGTAAAAAAATGATCATAAGAATTTTTGTATTTCTATATCAATTTATTTATTAAAAAATTATTTGAATAATTTATCTTATCAAGAAGAAGTTGATAAATTAATAAAAAATATATAGAAGAAGTTTTAAGCATAATATTAAATCAAATATATATTTAATCTTCAATTTTTGTAAGCATAATATATCCTCCGTTTCAAAATTTGTTTTAAGCATAATATTAAATTAAATATATATTTCATCTTTGCGTTACGTTGGAAAGAATTTTTTTGTCTTTTGAAAATAATATAAATCATAATGATATAGGTTTTGAGTATGATGCAATTTTAAAATATATCATTTATCTTAAGTTTATTCATACATTTTTTATAACAATTACAGTAATATATTTTTTGCAAGAATCACCAACTCATATTAGCAAATACTAGTGGCATGCTCTGCATAAATTTAATTGGTATGAATTAATTAGTTGAAATTAAAATATGAAATTAATTTTAATATTAAATGACATAAATTAATTATAATGAGAATATCTGCAATAAATGTCATTAAGAGGATAAGCCATTTATCCATTTTTCAAGCCGACTTGCATTTGATTTATTTGAAAAAGTTGGACTTGCATTTCTATTTGTCAAGATGTAGATGGCAATGTCTAAATGTGACGTGTTAAATGATGTCTATCTAATAATTTCACTTTTTTTTGTATTAGTTTTTAGTATAAAATGCAAATTTAGTCCTTTAAATTTCACTCAAGTTTCATTATTATTCCTGGAGAATTATTTTGAACATATTTAACCCTCTAACTTTCTAAAAGCACACACTCTGACTTAAAATACTAATTATATTCATTTTGCTAATGGAAAATCCATACTTGTTAGACAGATTGACATTCTATATGTGACATGAAATAAATTGACAGTTTTTAAATGTCGAGAGAATTCATTTCTTCTCAAATTTTATTACTACTATAGAATTAGGACTTTGAGAAAGAAGAAAATAGTATCTCAAGCATCCTCTACTAGTTGTGGAAGTAAAATGATCTTCTGTTATTATAATGAAAGAGCTCAAATTCTGATGTCTTAAACTCGGTCCACCCAAGTAGGCCATTCTGGGGTCAGTGGAAGTTGGTAAAGGAAAAAAACTTATAGTTTTTGGTAGAAATTTTTTTTTTTTTGGCATGAAATCTTGGTTGTTTTGTTGCGAAAAGGAAGGAATAAAAAAAAATCTTTTGTTAGCCCACTTCATAAAAATATAAAATAAACTAAATTTATTTATTTTTTATAGGGGAAACAAAATTTTTGGCCCTCAATTGGTGCCCAATTTATTTCATATTATATAGGATGCTAGTTCGTCTGTCAGCAAGGATTTTTAGTTGGCAAAATGAATAGATTTAGTGTTTTGAGTGAGTGTGTGCATTTAAGAAGTTAAAGGTCAATTTATTTAAAAAATAAAATAAAGAACAATAATGAAACTTATGTGAAAGTTAGTTGACCTAATTTGCATTTTGACCTAGTTTTTAATTAATTAGGTTTCATAAAAAGTTGCTTTTATTTTAAGATAATATAATAATCAAATATTATTTGATTTATAAATTTTACTTTTGACTTAACAAATAAATCTTTAAATAATATATTCTTAATGGAATATGCTTAATTAGAATAAATTAATGGATTAAAAATTAAATGATATATTAATGTAATTTTTGCATATTGAAAAAAGTTCTATGTATTTTTTATTAAAAGAAAAAAAACACACTAAAGAGGCACCTTCCTAATTGTTGTAAAAATTGAGTAATGGTGGACAATTTTCTCTAGAACAATCATTTAGTATTTCAAATGGATCGAAAGTTGAGCTTAAGGATAGATGTAAGTCACAACTCGCAAGGTCAGAATAAACTTTCACTACTATAGAAACATATTTACATGTCAATTATACACACATGCCATGTTGGTTTAGAGGCGAGGAGTGATATTGTAGGTTAGAACAATTTATGTCAGATTTTTAGCCGACGAGTAAAACAAAAAAAACATTCATTTTAAATTTACAGTTGATGTCTTTTTATTTGAATTTTTTTATACACATATTTGTTAATAAAAAATCAACATAAAATAATTTTTTTAAAAAGGTTACAACATCGGCTAAGTTGTAGAACTAATGTGAAAACCCATTAAAGATGTTGGTATTTCATATATATATATATATATATATATATATAACAACCAACATTTCTAGTTGAGGTGAAAAAGAAGTTAGTTTTTTTTTATTATAAAAAGTTAACTTCTTTTCTTTTGCTAACCATTAAAAATGTAAGTTTTTTATAAAATAATAACATCTTTTATTTTAAAAAAAAAGTTGTTGCTAGTTACATTTTTATAAAACCTTGCTGATAACTATAATTTATAGAAACATATTACTATTTATATTATTGTATAAATAACCATCAAATTAAAATCTCCAATCACCAAACACAATCTTAATTTCAACAACTTTAAACAGTTTTTTAGATCAATAAAAAATTTAAGATATTACAAAAGTTTTAAAATTTAAACATATCAAATTAACAACAAATTTATACATTATTCTATTGAATTGAGTTGGAGTAATCCCAATCATTGATCTTGAATTGTTGTCATTTTCTTCTTTAGAGTAAGGACTTTGGTTTCTTTTAAAGTACTATAAGATTGTACAGAATTAACATGTTAAAATTAAATAGTTATTTACATATACAATAAACACATAATCAGGTTGACATAGCATAACATTAACTTTCTATTATAAGTCATCCAATCTCTCTAGGTCGACGACTTTATTACATATTATATATTCTAGTTGGTACAATCAAAAAATAAAAAATAACTATGGTATACAATTAAACATAATTAACACATAATTCATCTCATCAACACAGTAACAATCATTAATAAAATTTTTAAAAAAAGTAGTTGTTATATAAAAATAGAGAGTGAGTGAGACGAAGAAGATTGGTTCAAAACATCGAGAGAGGGAGAGTGAGAGAGTTAGGTTTTTGTGATCAAGAAAAAAGTAGGAGTGAGAGTGCTTTCGAATCATTGAAGATAAAGGAGGAAAAAGCTAGGACTTCAAATCAACAAGAGAGTGAGAATGATAATTAAATATGTGAAAACTTTTTATGAATGGAAGACTGTTGACAACGATCTTTTAGTAACTTTCATTTATCCTCCTATATTTCTTATGTATTGCATATCATTTATTTTGAATTATTTTTATCTATTTTATTTTTTTACATAATATATTACAAAATTTACAAATAATTTGTCTAAATACTAATTATTTTGTCAATTAAATAATATTTAAACTCTTAAATTATTCTATAGCCTTAGTAAAATAGAATTATTTGATTAGGAATAGAAAAAATAATGATTAGAGAATAATTTTGTCCATAAATAAATTAGATAAAATAATTCAAATAAGGCTTGTACAAAAAATTAAATATTTGTTTTCATAAATAGATAAAATAATTCAAAATTAATGATATTGATTTTTTTTATAGTAATTGACATCTAATAATAGTTTTTTTAAAAATGTGGCAAGTAGTATGTCTATGTAAAAATGTAGTTAGCACATTTTTTTTTTAAGAAAATACGTCATTTTTTTTAATAAAAAAACCACTGTCTTCAGTTATTAGTAAGATAAAAGAAGTCATTTTTTTTATATAAAAAAAATTAACATCTTTACTAGCTAGCAGAAGAAAAAAAAGTTAATTTGTTATAAAAAAAATCTACTTTTTTCTCCTCCATTAAAGACATCATATTTTTATAAAAAAATCAACTTAGTAATTTTTCACATTGACTCCATTATTTAGCCAATGTTGTAACATTTTTTCACATTGATTTTTTATTAAATAAAGATATGTAAAAATTATTTTCAAAAAAATAGATGTCAACTGCATATTAAAAATCAAAATCTAATTTACGTCTTTTTCATATACCTGTGTGTTTTTTAATTACTTTTGTCCATTTATATCTTTTTTAATAAAAATGGATGTTTAATATATCTCTCTTTATATACTTAAAATATACATAATAAATAATTAAGATTTGACCTAGACGGGAATTTATTTTACTTTTGTTTAATTATATTTTTTGTCTATTTAAAATATAAATTAATCATATTTAGTCTTCTTAAAAATAAAATTCTATTTTGATCCCCTAAAATCAAAATTAAATCAATTTTGATCTAAAATATAACTTTCGTAAAAAAAAAAGAAAAAAATGAATAATAATATTTGATTTAATTATATTTTTACCTTCTTAAAATATAAATTGATCATATTTGGTATCATTTAAAATTAGAATTCAATTTTCATTCTCTAAAATTAAATAATAAAAATAATAATAATAATTTATTATCTCATGAAATATTTATTTAATTATAAGAAAATATAATTTAATAAAAGAGAGTAAATATTTTAATAATAAAAAAATAAAATTTAAATTAAAAATATATATTAGACATATAAAAACAATGGTAGGGATTTGATTTTTAAAGATTATTTAAGGTTTGATTTTTTGATTTTTATTTATCAAGTTTCAAAAATTCATAAATAAAAAAATAATAAATAAACAGTAAAATCTTAACAACAAAATTAAAATTACATTAAAAACTTATAATAGATATAATAATAGAAAAAATTATATCTATTTTACGTTTCTATTGTTTAAAATCTATATTTTCTTACAAAAAAATATTTATTATAAGTTTCTATTATTATATCCATTACAAGTTTTAAATGTAAATTTTAATTTCTTATTAATATTTTATTATTTATTTATCATTATTCTTTTACCTATAAATTTTTAAAGCTTGATAGATAAAGATTAAAAAAATTAAATCTTTATTAATCTTTAAAAATCAGGTCTTTATTTTTTAATTTAAATTTTTATTTTCTTTATTGAGACTGTACTTTTTATTGTTAAAATGTTTACTCTTTCTTATTAAATTATATTTTCTTATAATTAAATAAATGTTTCACAAGATAATAAATAAAGTATTATTATTATTTAGTTTTAGAGAATAAAAATAAAATTTTAATTTTAAGAAGACAAAAAAATATAATTAAACCAAATATTATTATTTACTTCTGTTTTCATTTGAACAGAAGTTACATTTTGCATCAAAATTGATTTAATTTTAATTTTAAGGGATTTAAATATATATTTAAATCTTTTACTTTTGGTTTGTTGTTTTTTATTAATCATAAATGAAAAACATTTTAATTCATTTTGAGGGTAATAAACTTAAAGTTGTAAAAGAAAAAAAAACTCACATTTTAAAATGCAGTTAAACTAAATTTTAATAATATTTTATTTAAAGCACTTATTTTTAATTATATCCTAAATGTATTAAAGATCTAATTTTGGTTGCAAGTAATTTAGTTTAAAAACAAATCCATTCACAAATTTAACTAAATTCACATAAAAACTAGTTAAAAAGGATTATGAATAATTTACATGTATCTTTCTTTTTTTTAATTGGAGATTTTAATATTTTTAGTTTTTTAAAAAATTTAAAAAAATTGTTGATAAGATTTAAAATATTTAAAGATTATGTGACCCTAAATCTGATTTGCATTTCGTGGTTAAATATTTATCCTTTGCCCCCGCATTATCCTTTCCCCCCTTTTTTCCTTTACACCTAACAGATTTGTTTCAAACTGCCTTCAAATTTATGACGCTCTTCAATCTTCAAAAATTGCAAGTTGACATGAAATCATGTGCATAACTTTCTTAGCAAGCTTTGGCCGCATGAGGTCAAAGAGTGTCGGAGAAGTGTCCATTGATAGCCATCCAAATATTTTTGGTACAATAATCCAACGGTTCTTAAAAAAAAAAAAAAAAGGAGCGGAGGTCATTGTCCCACTTCATCATACAAAGACCAAGACAGATAAAATCAATTAATCTCGTCCCTCTATTTTGAAAAAATGGTCCCCACCATCGCCATTAACCCGCCACCCCATCCACAGCTCACACTCAAATAGCGCGCAAAAGGCCACTCTTCGAATCACAGATCTGGCGGCAAAATTTCGAATTGCACTAATCTAGAGGGAACCCTCGCAATACAAAGCATTCAAGTTTCAACCCTAATTTCCAAAGTGGAGTCCCCTCCTCTCAGCAACCTTCCACTATATATTGACGCCAAATCCCTTTGCATTGGCTCGCGAAACCTAAACCTGTTCGAAGAAAATCTTCACTGAGAAGCTTTCAGTTGTTCAAGAAAAATGTACGTCGTGAAGAGGGATGGACGTCAAGAAGCGGTTCATTTCGATAAGATAACCGCGCGGCTGAAGAAGCTCAGTTATGGGTTGAGTACTGAGCACTGTGACCCCGTTTTGGTGGCGCAGAAAGTTTGTGCTGGTGTCTACAAGGGCGTCACCACTAGCCAGCTTGATGAATTGGCTGCTGAAACTGCCGCCGCCTTGACTGCCAACCATCCTGACTATGCATCTGTAAGTATTATTGGGTGTGGCTTTTGGGTGTGGTTATTTTTCATTGTTTGGAAGAGCCGAGATTTTAATTGCTGTTTTGGGTTCAATTGGAATTCATCATCCCTCCATGATTTTGATGTTGGGTTTTGTCTGAATTTGGGTCATCAGTTGTAATTCAATATCCTCTTTTTTCCCTATATAATTGGTACCCATACTGTATTTGATGCAGTTGGCCGCTAGGATTGCTCTTTCTAATCTGCACAAGAACACAAAGAAGTCATTTTCAGAGACGTAAGTATTACAGAAAACGGGATGCATGGTTAATTTATTCAGGCTAGTGGTTACTAAGTGAAACTCTGATGGTTGCAGGATCAAAATCATGTACAATCATTTTAATGAGAGATCTGGACTAAAGGCTCCTTTGATTGCTGAAGATGTCTATGAAATAATTATGAAGGTATCTCTCCTCATTATTGCTCTTTCATGTTCGTTGTGCTACATTTATAGTATATCCCGCAAATTGAAACTTATTGACATAGTTGAATTGTGTTTCAAATCCGATTACAACTAAAAGAGAAAAGAACTATACTGGATTAGTTTTTGTTGGAAGACAATCAAAGACTCATTCGTGGAGCCTGAAAGAGATTATGGGCTTTGTAGTGTTTATCTTTTTATTTATTGACTGGTGATTAGAAGACCAGGAGTTGGTTTGTTCTCTTTTGGTGCTTGACCTTAAAATACTTAGTTATTTACAGTTGTTATTCTTCTGTTGGATTTCATGAATTTGCTTCCTTATCTTTTTCTTTCTGGCATTTAGAATGCAGCTCGTTTGGACAGTGAGATCATCTATGACAGGGATTTTGATTATGATTACTTTGGTTTCAAAACTCTTGAGAGGTCCTACCTTTTAAAGGTTCAAGGAAAGGTTGTGGAAAGGCCTCAACACATGTTGATGAGGGTTGCTGTTGGAATTCACAAGGATGACATTGATTCTGTTGTAAATACCTACCACATGATGTCTCAACGGTGGTTCACTCATGCATCTCCGACCCTTTTCAATGCTGGAACCCCAAGGCCTCAGGTATGCTTCTGTCCTTCCTCTCTCCCATGCACCCTCTTTCTGTGAGCCTGTGGTTTGAATTTGTAATGTAACACCTTATTCAGGGGCTTTGTTTTTGTGCAGTTGAGTAGTTGCTTCCTTATTTGCATGAAAGATGATAGTATAGAAGGGATATATGATACTCTAAAGGAGTGTGCTGTAATTAGCAAATCAGCTGGAGGAATTGGTGTATCTGTTCATAACATTCGTGCCACTGGCAGTTATATTCGCGGAACAAATGGGACATCCAATGGCATTGTTCCAATGCTGCGTGTGTTCAATGATACTGCACGCTATGTTGATCAAGGAGGAGGCAAGAGGAAAGGTATATCTTCTATACGTGTCTTCTATTATTAATGTGTTTTGTAGATTGCCTTTCATTACATGTATATATGCTTATTGTAGGTGCATTTGCTGTTTACTTGGAGCCATGGCATGCTGATGTATTTGAATTTTTGGATTTAAGAAAAAATCATGGAAAGGTATGTCTGGTTGAGCTCATAGAATTGGGAATTTCTTTGGCTGATATTTGGAAGGAATCAACCTTGTCTATACTAGTTTGTTGGCTTTTCACTTCATTACTTGCAAGTTACAACTTATTCTTGGTATTAAAATTATAGGAAGAGCATCGGGCTCGAGATCTGTTCTATGCCCTTTGGGTGCCTGATCTCTTTATGGAAAGAGTTCAGAGTAATGGACAATGGTCACTGTTTTGCCCCAGTGAAGCGCCAGGTTTGGCAGATTGTTGGGGTGAAGAATTTGAGAAGCTGTACAATCAGTATGAAAGAGAAGTAAGTTCCATCTCAACATCTAGGTTTTATGTTGGTGTGATCAGATTTTGCCTTTGCAGATATCTTTGTGATTCTTATCAACTTTACTTTGTATTATGCATAGGGGAAAGCAAAGAAGGTTGTACAGGCGCAGAGCCTCTGGTTTGAAATTCTGAAGTCCCAAATAGAAACTGGAACCCCTTACATGCTTTTTAAGGTCATATACTTAGATATGTTGATTTTGTATATAGGCCTTTGCTTGAATGGGTTTTGTATTTAGCCTTTTGTTTTAACATTAAAAAATATTGAATTTTCTTTCTTTCAGGACTCTTGCAATAGGAAAAGCAACCAGCAGAACTTGGGGACAATTAAGTCTTCAAACCTGTGTACTGAGATAATTGAGTATACAAGTCCCACTGAAACTGCCGTTTGCAATCTGGCATCAATTGCACTGCCACGATATGTAAGAGAAAAGGTGGGATGTGTTTATCATACTATATGTAACTAACATTTATATGGTTTCTGCACTGGTTTATTCTTCCTGATCTAAAATGCATTTTTTCTTCCCTCTATAGGGTGTACCAATGGAGTCTCAGCCTACAAAGCTTGTTGGGAGCAGAGGATCCAGAAATCGATATTTTGACTTTGACAAACTAGCAGAGGTAAATTACTTTGTTAACTACATAGAAAGATTCTTTGTTCTTTCATGTGTATTTTTCCTGTAATAACATTATCATTCTATAACTAGATGTAACAGCTCAGGGGTTGTTAATGACAGGTTACTACGATGGTGACAACAAACCTTAATAAAATAATTGATGTCAATTACTACCCAGTTGAAAATGCTAGAAGGTCAAACTCACGACATAGACCCATTGGTATTGGAGTTCAAGGTCTTGCTGATACCTTCATACTTTTAGGCATGGCATTTGATTCAGCAGAGGTAAATTATGTTTTTGAGGTACCTAGTTAGTTTCCATCTTAAGTTATAGTTACTTCACTCTGATTGTTGATATGTATATGGAGTGCAGGCTCAGGAATTGAACAAGGAGATTTTTGAAACCATATACTATCATTCCCTAAAAGCTTCTTCTGAATTGGCTGCAAAAGAAGGCCCCTATGAAACATATAGTGGGAGTCCTATAAGCAAGGTATATTAACATGAAAGGCTTTTCCTGTGCTTCGATTTTCAGATTTGCAAGCCCAAGTGTTAATCTAAATTCTAAAGGATTAGTTTCAATCTAATGCACTGGAATCATCTGGAGTGTGTGATTGTTACTGTCCCTTCATAATAGAAGTTTTCTTTAGCTAAAAGGGATTGGTGGTTGGAGAGGGGGAGCGGTTGGATCTGAGCTTTGGACCCCAGCTGATTAAAACACACAATTGCACATGGCTTTTCAACATTAATTTTGTGGCCTAATTTACAATCAATGTATTAAAACACACAATTGCACATGGATCTTCAACATTAATTTTGTGGCCTAATTTACAATAAGTATCCAATGTTTTAAGCGGCTGATATGCTTTTGGTATTGGTTAGGGAATGCTTCAGCCAGACATGTGGGGTGCAACACCCTCAAATCGCTGGGACTGGGATGCACTTCGGGTAATGATATCTAAGAATGGTGTGAGGAATTCACTTCTTGTAGCACCTATGCCAACTGCATCTACTAGCCAGATTCTTGGAAACAATGAGTGTTTTGAGCCATATACTTCCAATATCTATAGCCGAAGAGTTTTAAGGTTTGGTTTATCATCTATATTTATTCTGTCTTGGTGTGTTATTGTCCAACTTGCCTTCTAACTGTTTCTCTCTCAGTGGCGAATTTGTTGTGGTGAACAAGCATCTTCTTCATGACTTGACTGATATGGGATTGTGGTCTCCTACAATCAAGAATAAAGTTATCTATGCGGATGGTTCAGTTCAGAAAATCCCTGAAATACCTGATGAGCTGAAAGCCATATATAAGTATGTGATTTGTCATTTCTTATTTTAGTTAAATTTGGCTCTAATGGACTCATACTGACACTATTTGGAATGATCAGAACTGTTTGGGAGATCAAGCAGAAGACATTGGTTGATATGGCTGTTGATAGAGGTTGCTACATAGATCAGAGTCAAAGCCTAAACATTCACATGGATCAGCCAAACTTTGGAAAGCTGACATCCTTGCATTTCTACGCATGGTCCAAGGTATCCACTTTTCCTATTCTTTTTGGGGACTGAATTCTATAATTATGTTTGGGTGATTCTTGTTTGTCGGGATATCTGGGTGTTTACTTCTAAAGTTGGGCTTTCTATAGATGGTAATTTGTTGAAAGGTTGGAATCATGAATGCGGAAATCTATTGCTCAGCTATGTCTATGCTGATTAATGCTTATTTCTCTGTTTGTGCATGAAAGGGTCTGAAGACTGGCATGTATTATCTTCGAACAAGAGCTGCAGCAGATGCTATCAAGTTCACTGTTGATACTTCTGTTCTCAAAGTAATAAGGATTCAAGCTGATCGATTTTCATATATATGTTATTTGAATACGTTAACATGTAATGTTTTGTTGCTAATGCAGGAAAAACCTAAGGTGGATGAGGAGGACGATAACACCAAGATGGCACAGATGGTATGCTCTCTGACAAACCGTGAAGAGTGCTTGGCTTGTGGTAGTTGAAAAATAGAGGCAGAGGCAGCACGGTCGGGGGTTTAAAAGATATAAAATTGGAAATCAAATCCAAAGCACTAAGTATAAGTTTAAAAATGAGCTCTGGGGCTTTGTATAGTAAATTTCATATTTACATCGGTTTTCTCATCCGTGTATTTGCGTGGTTCTGTATAATAGATGTACTGTATAAGTAATCTCTTGGGGGAGCCATCTAATATGACATACATCTTAAAGTGAATTTCCTTGGTTGCATAAATTAATAAAAACTCGGTCTTTCCAGTGGTACTGCTAATGCCCTCAATAGATGATCGGTTTCTAAGTATGAGTAATGGAGCTTGGAAGGGCTAATGGTTCACCATCTAGCCCAATCAATCAAGAAACCGCTTGCTATAATGAAACTGGCCCGATGTATGCCTTCCTGGCCTGTTGCTTTGAAGTACTACATTTATAAGGGCCAAAGCAAAGGATTTAAGGTCTACAAAGTTTTAAGGCCAACACAACAATAACTACCTATTGACAATGACCTTGCAAATGTAACTATCAACTGGTTGTAATATTAATGACCGAACCAGGCTTTGTTAAATGGTTTATTGGGCAACAAGGAGACAATTCATGAAACAACCTAAAACGTAATGTTTGAAACAAACATTTCGGATTTTGTAGTCTAAATGAAAGTTTACTAAAATTTATTTTATTTGACATAAAAATAAAAATTTTATTCATTTCATTTTATTTGTTTATCTTTATCATTTTAATAAATTCTTAATTATTTTACATACCATTTAACTTTTAATGAATGATGATTAATAAAATACAATTTTTTAAAAAAATTAAAGCTATTTATTAGTTTATTTAATTTTTGTGAATTGACGTTAAAATGACAAATAAAAAGAAATAGAAGAAGTATCATTTTACTTACCGTGAAATCTTCAAAATATCAGTCTAAATTAAATTCAATGGTAAATTTACATAATAATATAATCGGTGTAAGTTAAATTGATATCATTTTGAATGTATGTAAAATTAATGTAAGATATACTTTTTCTAGCATGTAAAATAGTTAAGTTTTGATTTTATATTCATTGTTGGGTTTTTTTAAAGCTAGCATGCAAAACGAAAAACTATAATTATTTGTAATTTAATGATTAAATTGATAAAAATCACATTTTATAAAAAAAAAGTTGCATAATGATGTAAGAATTGTAAATTAAGTAGATGTAAATTGATTCTCATCATTTTTAATATTTTAAATAAAAATTTATATACAAATTAATTGAAATATTTTTATTTTTTTGCATTGATGAAATTCATTATTTTTTAAAGAATGTAAAAATCTTTTTCTCCATGCTATTTCAAATCATTTCTATAAAATATATTTCTAAACAAAGCAATAGTCTTTACCTTTTTACCAACATCACTGCTTTTCCAGATGGAATTCGAATATGAAGTACTTGAGAAAAATTGGAATAATAAAATTAATCCATTACTTCGATGTGTTACGTTATGTTACAAACCAGATTCCGTACTTATCAAATAATTAATAATTTTTTTAAGTATCAATTTATACAAATTCGAATATGAGTACTTAACATAATGTGTCATCAATTTGAGATCTTGAAAAAATCCTTCATTGGCTGGAGAAAACTATTACATTTCTCACAAGTCCTAAAGAGTAAGAGGGAGAAAACTATTATGAAATTTCAATGAAATAACTATAACTTATGTTAGAATATGAGTAAGGATCTACCTTATTATAACTCAATCAACCCATCATTGTAGATTCGGTTGTAAAGTTTACACTGCTAATATCCACTAATAGTCTAGGTGTCATTTTAGGTCCAATAATCTGATTACTTATAAATTGGCTTAATTTATTTAATTATTATGACATTCACTTAATCTAATACAATATATTATGGTAATCAAACACCAAAAATTCTTATAGTTTCCCACTTAGACAACATAATTTAACAAACAAGAAATTGAATTATAATATGTGCTTATAATAATGAATGTCAACAATAATCATGATACCATTACAACCATATGTCAAGCATAAGTATCCAATAATGCAAATCATTATATCTGATAGGGATGCTAATATCATACATATATTGAATATTTATATTTTAACAATCAAAACATAATGTGGAATGTGTGAGTAACCAGACTTCCATATCAACATGTGATCTATGTACATTTTTATGAAATAATCTATGCATCAGCCAAAGATGTCTTAGTGCAAATAAATCTCAATATAATAATGAGACATGGTCTAAATGTTTATATTGATATACCATAGAACAAATATGTATAGTTAATAATAAAGCATATGGCAATATCATTAATATTGTATAAATCTTGAGATAATAATCAAATAAATTCATTATTCTCAACATACTACAAAAGAAAACTCCTACTAAACTAGAACTGTAGAAGACTCAGCTAATCTCATATTCTTAACTGTTGACAATGGAATATGGTTTTGGGTTAAACTCCAGCCAATGAAGGATTCTTTCAAGATCTCAAATTGTCATCTGGTTGTTGGTGCAGCAAATGAATGTGGAAGACAAGAGGGAAAAAAGGAAGAGCAGCAAGGAACACGGAGCTTTTAACGTGGTTCGACCAAATCTAGACAGAATCAGACCCTACGTCCATTGTAATGTATAAATCTGAAAGTATTTCTATAGAGTTTTAGTTCAGTAGCTTATTTTTTTTTTATTCATCTCCTTCCTCTTATTTATAGAGGAGAGGTTACATTTGTAACACGTAACATGCTCTATTTCCATAGTGGAGGTTGCTCTAAGTGACTGCTTAACATTTTTCCATGAAACAGTTTGTCTTGCCATCATAAAAACATATCCAAGTGTTGACTTTTTTTATCATTTGGACAATCATTAAAATTAAAGTCTTAGTAACTTTTTAACAATAAGATTATCACATCTCCAATAGGTTAGCGTATGATTCTTTGTACTTTGTAAGTACCTCATAACTTTCTTTGCATCAGTCCAATGTTTTTAACCAGGATCACTCAGATATCTTCCTATTACACCAACTATAAAAGCTATATTATGATGTGTACATATATGAGCATATATCAGACTACCTCCAACGGAAGCATATGAGACTATCTTCATTTTAGATTTCTCTACATCATTTTAAGGACAATGAGCTTTGGAAATAAACCCACATTTTTGAATGGGTGTAGAAAAAAATGAGCATGTATCCATATTGAACCTTTTGAACACTTTTTCTATAAATGATTTTTGAGACAAGCCAAGAAAAGCCCTAAATCTATCACGATGGATCAATATGCCTAATACAAAAAAGCATCACCAAGATCCTTCTTGTCAAAATGCTGTGATAAAAATTGCTTTGTTTTATTAATAGGCTTATGTTATTACTAGCGAAGAGAATATCATCAACATACAACATAAGGATTACAAATCTGTTCGTACTTATCAAATAATAGATACATTAATTCTTTGTATTCTCCTTGAAACTAAGAGAAGTTACTATTTTATTGAATTAGAGATACCATTGTTTAAATGCTTGTTTCAAACCATATATGAAAATTTTCAATTTACACACTAAGTGTTCTATATCCTTATCTTAGAAATCATCTAGTTGTTTCATATAAACAATTCCTGATAGATCACTATTCAGGAAAGTTATTTTAACATCCATCTGTTGGAGCTCTAGATATAAATGAGCCACCAGTGCCATAACAATTCAAAATGAGTCCTTAGTCAAAACTGATGAAAAAGTTTTTTCATAGTCTATGCCTCCTGTCTGAGTGTAGCCCTTTGCTATTGATCTGACTTTATACCTTTTAATTTCACCTTAAGCATTATGCTTTGTCTTAATGACCCGTTGCATCCAACCAGTTCACAACCAATAAGTAATCCTCTAAATCCTATACATTATTCTTATACATTGAAGCCAATTCATCTTCTGTTGACGATGAAATTCGGTCGGTATGGGGGACTCGAACTTCGACCAATGGGATGAGTTCTGGGACCCAATGTTGCTTTTGAAGTGCTGGAGAGACAAGACCGAGAGAAAGAAGAAGGAGAGGGGAACAACATGTTTAATGTGGTTCAGCTAAATGCGGAAGGTACCGGACCCTACGTCCACGGCGGAAGTTTTATTAATGTTAAGGGATTTACAGAGTTTCTGCTTACAAGATTGCCTCCTTCCCCTTTCTAACAATGTAAGCCTATTTATAGAGGAAGGAGGGGTTACATGCATTAATTATAAGCTACAATTGTGTTACATCAAATAATAAATGAGAAAAGACAGTAAATGGGAGCTACAATATGGCTATTACAGAAAGTAGGCTGCTGGGCGGTCCCCCTAGGCTGACGGTAGACTTGTGCCTGTCGCTCGGTATCCCGGGCAGGGGATTTGTGGCTTGGAGGCGTCGCAGGTTCTGCTATAATGAGCTGGGTGTCATTGTAGCGAGAAGGTGATCTCGAGTGGGGTAGCCGATTGCTTTAATGATATGGTCTTGTAAGTTCTTTGTTGGTTCGTCCCTCGTGGGGGAGGTTATTTCGTGGGATGCGTCCGAACCTTCTCGTAGCATCGTTGTGATGCGACGGGCGAGGCAGGGCTTGGCGCTCGAAATTATTTTACCGTTGTCGCTCTCTGGAGCATGAGACTTGGTCTTCGTTGTGCTCAAGGGCTCGTCCTTGCGAGGCTAATTTTGTATACAACATAAGCCCCCCAACTCTCGATTTACTTTTACGGATCAGGAGTTGCATGTTTCCGAGGCTTGATTCATATCTTCAGCTACTGTCCTTCTTTGATTGAAGTGTTATGTTAGATGTCTTTTTGTTCTGCTTCAGGCCATACTTTCCCCTGTTTGCCATTTTTGGCCGTTTGGGTGGCATTACCGCTTGTTTCGGGCCGTTGGATGAAGATCAGATCAGATTTTCTCTGGATTCTTCAAAGGGTTGAGCGGGTCTATTTATAACTTAGGGAATTCTTTCTTTCGTCCCAGAGAAACTCAATGGAGGAGACTGAAGAGCCCCCTGTGCTTTGGTGTTTTGGCTTCTGACAAAGCTTGATGGGACGTGGATAGCCTGTTGCATGGTGGCGGGAGACGTGGATAGCCCGTTGCATGTGGCTCCGGCGCAGGATCTGCTTGGCGGGCTCCTAGGAGCTTCTCACGGTATCTTCTGGCCACCTCCTCTGGCCGTTGCTTGTAGTGCTGCTACCTAACCAGCCAGTTTTTACGACTTTTTGAATTGCTCTAGGTCTGGCTCAGGAGGATGTGTCGGAGGAATAAGCAGGAGGAACTCTGGGGCTACTGCTCTTTTGCGAGCCCAACGACTAGTAGCTGACTTTTTGGTTATTTTTTTGTAGTGCCAGGCTTTCAGTTTTTTTCCCTTGACGTACCGTTGCCTCACTTGTTGAGGTATGTACGCGGGATGAGTCCTTCTCCTTTTCAGAAACTGTAATGAATGCTTCATGCATTTTTGTATGTAAACTTATGATAATTTAATGAAAATTTCTTCTTTTAGCTAGTCGGCTATACTTCTATCATTTTTCTGATTGCTTGACTCAATGTGAGAGAGAGATATCGCGAGTGAGCCGCGCTTGAGAAATCTCATTTGAGATTTGAGAGATACGCCCATATGGGAGCTGTGGGAATTTATTTGCATGAAAGCTATGAGAAACTCGTCCGCATAAGAGTTCCGGGTGATCATGATGATTTCATTTCGATAATGGCGTGGTGAAAACCGTTCGCTGAGTTTTTAGTTTTCGTAATCACGAGGTAGGCTCAAGGGCCATCTCACCCTCGATTTTGTTTTCGTAGGATGAAAGTCATTTGCTTGAGATAAGTTTGTGGAGTGATGCTATAGCGAGGTGAAAATCATTCGCTGTAGCGAGTTTGTTTATAGAGGTTATGCTGTAGTGAGATGAAAATCGTTCGCTATAGTGAGTTTATTTGTAGAGGTTACGCTGTAGCGAGGTGAAAATCGTTTGCTGTAGCGAGTTTGTTTGTAGAGGTTACGCTGTAACGAGGTGAAAATTGTTCACTGTGGTGAGTTTGTTTGTAGAGGTTACGCTGTAGCGAGGTGAAAATCGTTTGCTGTAGCGAGGTAAAAATCGTTCGCTGTAGCGACACTGTGAAGATAAAGAGAAGACTTCTGTCTACATAATGCTTTGGCTAATCGATAATTTTTATTGATTCAGTGTGCAACAGTTGGTGCAGCCAAGCACCTTTGAGGAGTTACAAGATTAGAATATGGTCCTAACGGAGGGCTTAGGCTCTTGGGTGATAACTCGCTGAGCTTGCTGAGCGTGCTGCCCGGATGGCCTTGCCACGTAGTCTTGTAACCGACCCCTTCTAATAAGGTCTTCAATGGCGTTCTTCAGAGCATGGCATTCTGAGGTGGTGTGTCCAACCTCATTGTAGTAAGCGCAAAATCTGCTCTGGTCCCTGGACTTGACGGGTATCCTTATTGGCCTGGGTCTTCCAAAATCCTTGTTATGCCTTTCTGTGGCGAAGATTTTATCCTGTGTGTTTGACAGGATGCTATAGCTTTCGTAGCAGCCTCCGGGCCATTGAGGTTTTGCTTTCTTGGCAAGATGAGGAGTGGGGTTGTCATGACTCTCACTGCCCCTCTTTTTGCTCGTGGTGGGACTGCTATGGCTCGCTTTATGCTTGGGTTCCTCCATTCTGAAGGTTTTTTCCCATCTTATTTGCTTAGTCGCCCGATCATAAAATTTAGCAAGATCTCAAGTGGGGGACTTGTAGAGGCTCATGTACAGCTTGTCGTCTTTACGAAGTCCCATTGAGATGGCAGTCACAACACTTTCTTTCGAGGGGTTTTCCACAAAGTTTGCCTCGTGCCTGAACCGAGCCAGGTAGTCTTTGAGCGACTCATCCTTATGCTGGAAAATCATTGCGAGGTGGCAAGGAGGTATGAGTTTTCTCTTCAGTGCCCGATATTAGTCGACAAACTTCCTTTGACACTCTTCCCAACTGTCGATGCTGCGCGGGGGGAGGCGCCTGAACCAGGCACAAGGTATTGCCCCTAGTGTGGCGGGGAAGACACGGCACGTCACTAGGGGGTCAACCGCCTGAAGGTCCATTTGAATATTGAACGCGTCCAGGTGATCGCTCGGGTCTCTGTTCCCGTCATATAGCTGGATTGCGGGCACTTTGATCTTCTGCGGGAGAGGTTGCTTCTCAACTTCCACAGAAAATGGCAAGGTCTTCTCATAGCGAGGCTGATTGCTTTGATGTTGAGGGTGCTCCTCTAGCTGTTTCAGCCTTTGGAGAACTTCTTCCATCGTCGATCGTTACCCTTCATGATGGGGAACAGAGCTTTCTGCTCAATGCGAGCCCCCCGATTGTTGGCTGTCGGGATCGTCTTGGACTTCTCTATGAGCTTCTTCACAAAGCTGTTGGAGTTGAGCTATAACTTCTTCTTGTCTTTGTGTATTTTATGCTTGTGCCTGAGCAAGCACCTTGACAGTCTCAACCAATTCTTTGACTGTATTTTCAAGTGATGATCGGGACTGGTCGGACATTTGTGCCTCTTGAGTTTCGGGTGCAATGGTGTGTTGAGAAGCTGGAGCTGTGGAACTCTGAGTCGTTCTTCCTCTGGCCATGATTAGGCTGCAGTAGAAACTTCAGAAAGTAGATGGATCCCCACAGATGGCGCCAAAATGTTGACGATGAAATTCGGTAGGTAAAGGGGACTCGAACTTCAGCCAACGGGATGAGTTGTGGGACCCAATGCTGCTTTTGAAGTGCTGGAGAGATAGGATCGAGAGGAAGAAGAAGGAGAGGGGAACAACACGTTTAACGTGGTTTGACTAATTCGGGCAGTACCAGACCCTACGTCCACGGTGGAAGTTTTATTAATGTTGAGGGATTTGTAGAGTTTCTGCTTACAAGATTGTCTCCTTCCCCTTTCTAACAATGTAAGCCTATTTATAGAGGAAGGAGGGGTTACATGCATTAATTATAAGCTACAGTTGTATTACATCAAATAATAAATGAGAAAAGATAGTAAAGGGGGGCTACAATCTGACTATTACAGAAAATAGGCTGCTGGGCGGTCTCCCTAGGCTGACGGTAGACTTGTGCCTGTCGTTCGGTATCCCGGGCAGGGGATTTGTGGCTTGGAGGCATCGCAGGTTCTACTGTAATGAGCTAAGTGTCATTGTAGCAAGAAGGCGATCTCGAGTGGGGTAGCCGATCGCTTTAATGATCCGGTCTTCTAAGTTCTTTGCTGGTCTGTCCCTTGTGGGGGAGGTTATTTCACGGGATGCGTCCGAACCTTCTCGCAGCGTCGTTGTGATGTGACGAGTGAGGTAGGGCTTGGCACTTGGAATTATTTTGCCGTTGTCGTTCTCTGGAGCATGAGACTTGGTCTTCGTTGTGCTCGAGGGCTCGTCCTTGCGAGACTAATTTTGTATACAACATCTTCCATAGCATTCATCCACTTTGAAGAGTTTGGACCAGAGATCATTTCTAAAAAGTTTATAGAATTTGAGTCATCATTAACATCAAACTTATGCTCTTGCAAATGAATCATGTATTCATTTAAAATTGCTTGTTGACGTACGCTTTAAGATCTTCTTAAATGAACCTCTTCAGTTACACGTTTGATTCTCTATTCTCTATCATTGGTTATACTAGATCATCTTGTGGAACTATCTAAAATGTTCTAATTGATGGAGTCATTAGTGTGACAACACTCTGCTCATCATTCAGTGTTGTTCTTCTTTACAAGAAGTAACATGAGGTGTTTTACTCCCATTCTTCAACTCATCCTTAAATAGATAGCATGATTTGACTTAATAACTTTTGTAGAATGAGTTAGATAATAAAACATGTTGCCTTTAGAGCCACTATAATAGCTAATAAATTATCTACTTATGGTTTTTGAATCAAGTTTCTGAGTGAATGGACTGTATGGCCTTAGCTTTATAACCCCAAATATAGGAATGCCTTAAACTAGGCTTTTTCCCATACATAAGCTCATATGGAGTTTTGGGCACAAATTTACTATGAACTTGATGCAAGACAGATGTAGTAGTTTTCAAAGCATCACCCACATAAAAATTCTAACAAAGAAAAATGGACTAACATTTACTTTACCATATCCATGAGTGTCCGATTTCTTTATTCTGCAATACCATGCTGCTTTGGTGTTCTTGGCATGGTGTAATTGACTTTTATTTTACACTCTTGTAGATATCTAGCAAAAAAACTAAGGTTTCTCCTTTTTTTTAATCATATTTACCATAATATTCACCACCTCTTTTTGAAGTAACACATTTAATCTGCTTTCTCAGCTTAAGTTCAATTACAACCTTGAATTTCTTGAAGTCATCTAATGATTCAAACTTATTTGTGAGAAATTATACCCATTTGAATCTCAAATGGACATCAAAGGTGATGAAATATTTGTATCCACCCATATCACTAGGTGAAAAGGGTAAACTAACATTTGTATGGATTAACTCCATAACTTCTTATTTTTTGGTTTTTTCCCCTTTTCTAGCTCTAGTATGGAGTTTTCCCTTAATGCAATCTATACAGGTGCTAAAATCTGAGAAATCTAGATCATACAAAACTTCTTCTTTTATCAATCTCTTCATCATCTCTTGAGAAATATGGCTTAGTCACCTATGCCAAAGCATTGAGGATTTCTCATCTATTCTACCTTTTTCCTTTTCAACAATTATGTTTATGGAATTTGTAAAATCAAGATCTAAATCAAGTTTATATAAACCATTGCACAAAGAACTAGTGCCAACAGTAGTAGAATCATAAATCAAATTAAAAATCCCATTTCCAAAATAACAAGAATATCTTTTTTGGTCTAATGTAACAATTAAAATTAAGTTCTCTCATAGAAGGCATATAAACAATATTTTTTAATTCTAAAACATGACCAGTAGATAAAAAACAAATAATAACGCATATGTTCCATTTGCACTTTATCTCCATTCCTTAGTCTAACCACCAATTCTTCATCACTTAGTTTCCTCTAATTTTTTAGTGCTTATAAACAATTTGTTACATGAATAGTTGCACTAGTATCCAACCACCAAGAATTCAATAGCACATCATTAGTTTTAGATTCAAAACATACTACAACTAGAGGATTGTCTTCCTTTTTCTTCGCGAGCCACTTCTTGAATTTGAAACAATTAGTTCTTTTATGCCCATATTTCTTGTAGAACTTGCAAGATCTCTTGAACTAGGACTTCTTGGGTTTGTAACGTTGCTCCTGCATCTCATTCTTCTTCTTTTCATAATTTCGCTTCATCTTATTGTTTTTTTGAATTAGCTTATTTCCTTGTCAAAAACTCAAATCATGAGAAAAATGATTGAAAGCTTGAATCTTCCATTTCTTAATATCTTCATTAGCTTGACTAACAATGGATATCATTTCATTGATAGTTTATTCACCTTTTTGGGTATTGTAAGATATTTTAAGAACATCAAATTGAGATGGGAGGGATTTTAAAGCACGCTAGATCAGAAAACTGTCTCTTGGGTTAGCATTCATATCTTTCAGCTAATTATGATAATGCACTAGTTTCAAGATATGCTCTCAAACTTCACTGACTCCACCACAGGTAGTCTTCTAAAGTAAAAAGAGGTAGTGATCTTTTTCATCCTTATCAAACTTGACATATTTTTCAACAATAGATCCATAAAGGCCTTGGCATTTTGTAAGTGAGCAACACTTTGCCCAGTGGCCTTATCTATAGTGTATTTCATCACAATCAAATAGACCCTATTTGAATGTGTCCATTTTTCATATTGAGCCCTTTAAGCAGCAATAGCATCATCATCAATCATAGGCTCTTCATCTCTTAAAGCTAGATTCAAATTGGTAAGCCCCAAATACAATTTTAGAGATTTAGCCTAGTTCTTATAATTAGTCTCATTCAATGTTTTCACAAAGGTTAATTACATATGTAAAGAGGCTGAGGAGAAATGACTTATAAAATTAATCATAAAAATTGATAATGCATGTATGTAATGTTTTAAAAAAAGAAAAAAAATGGAAGAAGGACTAAACTGAAAACTTTTCAGGGACTAAATTGAAAGAAAAAATTGAAATTGGGCCTTAGAGTAAGTCGGCCCAAACTATAGGGGTTAAAGTGCAAATTTGGCCAAAAATAGGCATAGCTGGTGGCTGGTCGCCTGATCTTCTTATTCCCCCGGCGCCTTCTCCTTCTCCAGAACCTTCTCGGCCTTCTTTTCCTCCTTCCCTCTCTCCCTTCCTTATGTCAGCCCTCTCTCGCCCCACTCTGGCTTCTCTTCTTCCCTTCGGCTCTTTCTTTTCTTCTTTTACTAGCCAAGCGACCAACTCCCCTTCTCCGACGTCTCTTCCTCTCATGTGAGCATGCTTTCTTTTCGGTTGAAAGCTCCTATGGTTGTTGTGTTTTTCTACGTTGACTTTCGGCCTTGAGGAGTCCGACGAGTTCAGGCCGTGGGCCACTTCTTTTTGGCTCTTTGGTGGCTCCTCTTTTTTGGTTTAGCTCACGGTGGCTGTCTTTCCCCTACCTTAGTGGGTTTGGCTAGCTCTTCTTTCCGACTTACTTGCGGCACTTCAGCTCACGGTGAGCTAATCTCTGACACTTCGAACTCCAGTGAGTATTTCTAGATCATCAAATTTATTCTATAATAATCCTATAGTTAATTTTCCAAGATATTTATGTTAGGAGCTCTTAACAGTGTAGTTTGTTCAATAGCCTCCATAGGCTCATCGGTGGCATCCCAGCTCCGGCCGAGCTGACTACTGATACTTTGGACCCTGGTGAGCATTCCTAGAACAAAAGATTTATTCTATAGTAACTGTGTATTAAGAGATCAAGTTTATTGTGTCTAGACTCAAAACTGTAAAATTGATGAAAATTAGTGTTTTTGCTACTGTCTCATTACAGTAAATTCCATGCAAACAATTAAGCTTGTAAACGGAAAGAAATTTGGAATTCCAGCTAATTTAGGCCTAAGGAGAGTCCAAGGTGAGTGAACAATTCCTTTTACTTAATAATCCCATGTATGAACTTAAAAATAGATTTATTGTATAAATGTTATAAATTCTTTTTAGATAATGGATTTTATTGGTGATTTGATTTTGAAAGTATACTTTATATGTTACATGTATTTATGAATTAGTTTGCAGTGTTAAAATCATGTATTGTTATCTTGTCTCGTAGTATTGAATTTGATGGTATTATCTTTTCATGTGCTGAATGAAAGGTATTAACAGTTTTGAGTTTATTGGATAAAAAGGGACATGAAAATGTATTTGTAAGTTCATGTATGTTTTGATAATTACTGCTTACTTGAAAAAGGATTTTATGTTATATGATGCCATTAGATTTTGAAACGGTCCTAAAATCACTGGAGAATTCATTGGGAACACGCAAGTGCACTTGTGAGTATAACTAGTCGATGGGGAGGAATAAGTGTGGAAAGTGGTAAGGAGATATGCGTTCATGAGCTCCAACAGATGTTTTGGATGGCTCATGACGGGTATTATGGTTTGGTTCCCTCTTGGAGTTATCCTTTATGGGATTTCAGTTGAGTATGTTCTTATACGATTACTGATATAATTTAAAAGCTTTATGGTAAACTTCTTATGTTTATATTATGATAAGTATTTATTATTATAACATTATGTTTTATGCTCGTTACATTTTGTTAAATATCATATTCCATTTGTCTACCTATTGTGATGAATGAAATTGTTGAATTTGTTTGAAATCATGGCTGATGAAATTGTTGAATTTGTTTGAAATCATGGCTGTAAAACGAGTAAGCATATCTTCATAGTAATGTATATATATTTTTATATACTTTAGAGTATAATTTTTATATGGGGTTTTTGAGTGATCATGAGATTGTTTGCTCATTGAGTTTCATTGAGACTCACTCCCTTTTTCTTTCCATGTTTTTCAGTGTTAGAGAGCACTCTTGCTACTTTCCCCACGTTCTTCTATTTCAGGATTAGCCACTGACCAATTGGTCCCACCTTTCGCGGAGATTAAAAGGTATGAAATGGTAAAATGGTTTGGCAGATGGATAGAAATGCATATTGCATTATGTATGTAATTGAGTTCTGGATGCCCAGTAGGATGTGATTCATGTAGTCTGGGCCACTGCATATTTGTTATTTGTTATACAAGTTGAGATGGGCATGTAACCCTTGTACTGAATTTATGGCCATGTGCTTGGGTGTCTAGAATACAGAGGAAACTCTGCCGAATTTTAGGTAAAGATAGTAAATTTATATTGGTTGATTAATAGAATTTATGTGCACTGGTGTGTTATGTCGTGTTGCATGGTAAGACTTGTATGGAATTTCCTGATGGAAAGGATTTCTTGAGAGTGACCTTCTACGCCGATCACGTGCCCAGGATTGGGGCGTGACAATATATAACTTTAATCATGCTATATTTTCCTCATAAAATATTAATTATGTAATTGTAAACAATACTACACCATAAAACCTAACACTAATAGGGCATTTGAGGCTTCATAATATAATATAAATATTAAACATTACATTACCAAAACTTAACATTGACAAGATATTTAAAATTTTAAGAATATAACATACAATTTTAATATTTACATTATCGTTAATAAATTATTTTAACAATATTACATCGGTAGGTATACATATTATTAATATAAAACTCTCCTTGATATAATCAAAATTTTTTCCTATTTCAACAAAATTTTATGCAATTGGTCTCATGATAGGTGAGTATATAATTACACAAAATTTTATGGCATAATATAAGTAATATAGTTCTTACACAATTTCAATTCATGCATACAAATATGCAAAATTCAAATAATAATCAAATAGTATCAAAATTTTTTGAAAAAATTACAAATAATAGTGCTACATGTAGGAATCATATGATAAAATTTCAAGACCAAAATAACATCAAATTAGAACTCAAATAAATTGAATAAAAATAATTAAAATAATTTTATTTCTAGAAAAATTTGAAAAAAATATACATGAAAATCACTTCAAAAAGTGGAGACCATCGATGTAATTAGAATTGCCGTATGCTGCCTTCATGATGGCCCGTGGCCTGAACGCACTATGTCTATATGTGGGCAAGGAGCAGAGCGTGTATGAGATCTTTTACGTTGCCTAACCTACAGACTTTGGGTTTTCTTAACGGCTTTTTGACCATAACAGGGTAAAAAAAAAATAAATTACTTAAATGGTGTGATTTTGAAACAATTTATATGGGTGGTGTATTTTTTTGGATGACGTTATTGACAATAACGTCTTCTCTTTTTTTATTTTTTATTTTTTTATGGGTGACGTTGGTGCTATCAACGTCTTCCAACTTTTTCTAATTTTTTATTAAAAAAATTGAAGACGTTCTTCAACTTTTTTTATTTTATTTTATTTTTTATTTTCTTATTTTTTAAAATAAGAAATAAAAAAAATAAAAAATTTTTTTATAAAAAATTATAAAATAAAAAATAAAATTAATATAAAATAATTATATAATATATTATAATTAATTATATATTAATTAAA
>JANHAO010003284.1:0-26447 GCA_026873985.1 Saraca asoca
ATCATTATTTTTGTACTTAAAACACCTAGCCTACACTGACAACTGTGCTTCGGGGAAAACCAAACAGCAAGAGAAACAAATGATACACCGCCACGTTACCTATGATAGCAAAATGCAACATGTGTAGTGAGCGGGAAAATAGCATTTCTGTATAAAGCAGCAGATGGGCTAATGACCAATACGCAATGTTTTCACTGGGTGAGAAAAAAACTTCTGTATAGCTGACACGTATAAAATTGTCCAAAAAATCACTGCCCAAAAAACCCTCTGTTAATAATATGATAGATATATACATAATGTATAGAGCCATTGCCCATTAAGGCATATGTCTCTTTTAACATCAATTATTAACTTTTTCAAAATACTACTATGACTCCCTGGCTACCGCTATAACACATTCTTCTACAACACCCCAACTTTCTTTTAAGGATAAAACAAAATATAGTTAGTTTAATCTATATCACATATGGATTCAAAATAATAGCTTAAACTAACTCTTTCCTTAAGAACTTGATGGCTAACTATGTACATTTCCAAAAAATAAACAAAATGAACTTAGTTGGTAAATCCTTTAAGGATCAAACCAACCCTAGCCATCATTAATAACACATTTAGGGGGCTATGGAAGAATGATCTCTACTTCAGGAAGCATTTCACGGCTAGCCATTTAGGGATTGGCTACTAATTCTTGAGTATCTGAAAAATAATCCATAGAATAATGAGTCAATGGCTCAATGAGATAGATATGTACCAAACATATGAATTCATCACACAACAAGAGCCTTACATTCATACACGTGTATACATATCATCAGCAAATAGGTAGTATTTATATCATTTCTGTAAAAGATTATAAGGTATTCAAAGATTTACCACTGAGGTAATTCACATTATGCATTTCTTAGCACATTAGGCCACTCTAAGCTAATTCTGGCTCTCATAGCCATATGTCAATATTTCAAATTCATCATATATATCAATTTCATGATATCACATTTCAACATTTCATACAACAACAATATATATAATGATGTGCATAGTTATAATTCAATTATAACCCTCTTTGTTACTCCTTTCAAGTTGTAACCCACACAAGCCCAGCCTTTTCCCTTTAGCACCCGTCTTATGCCCCTCCATCATATTGGAATGCATGGATCCAGGATTCAGTTTGTTATTTTGTATATAACCCATCATCCTCAAATTAAGCCTCAAAGGTTGCTAGGTATTCAATCATTCTATTTTCATAATGAATATCGCATCATTTTTATATCAATATATTTGATCATCATTCATAACATTGTATTTCATTTTATGTCTCACATACATAATCAAGTTTTACCCAACATAATTACTTGCAATAAACATACTTCCACAATCACAATCATTCATGACTATTGCAATGCTTTCTCGGCTCATATTTGCATTATCTTCTCAACTTATTATTTAGAAATTATTGTATGCACATTCATTATATTTATTAATATTAGTTTATAAACCACTCCCTTAGGATATTACATTTGCCATATATGTTTAGTTAGACTTTCTATGGTTTTGAGTCAAAGAAATAGTGTGTAGTTTCAAGTAAAGAAAAATAGCACTAAACAAAAGTATGATCAGAATCATGAGTAGAATTGTTGAAGAAAAAAGAGTATGATTGTGATCAAAATCGAAAACTTATTTGTAAAAGACTCGATTCAACTCGAGAAAATGTAGTTAAAAATATGAGTTTACTCGTCAAATTTTGAAAACTTTTAGAAAGTACAATTTCAAATGCGATCAGAATCGAGATCAAAATCAAAAAATAGAGCGAGGTTGGTCGATTCAACTCATAAAATTTTAGTTCAATATTTGATTCGAATCAATCAAGAAAAATTATTAGGTTTCTATAAGCATGATCATGGGTTCAATTCAAAATGGTGTGATTCGACTCTCATGAGCATATTTTGCATATTAATAGTAGAAAAATAAGGGAAACCATTTCTAACATAAAGACACACTATTAGATCTTATTATCTCATATTTATGGAAGCATTAACAAACACAAATTTAGCTATTTCAACATCATATTCATTAGCATTGCAACAATCCATTTAATCATCAAGTTTCATCATATCATTACAAAACCCATTTTTACTAACTTGCACTACAAATCAACATATCTCAAGTAAGAATCACATCATAATTTATAAGAATGGTAAGTATCACTCACATTAACAGTTTGAAAACAAGAAACTGCTACTATTTTACCAAAATCTTCTATGCTCTTCAAAATAAAAAATAAGAGCATATTAGTTTCTAATCCTTTTTTACGGATTTCTCTCATTAACTAATTATATATGATTAAATTATGATTCCTATATCATGAATAAAGCTATATCTAACAAACTTGAGTTCCAAAACATTAGAAAATTTGGTTTAATTCCATGGGTTGAAAGTACTATGAATAATGACAAAAACTTCAAAAATTCATAACTCAAGTTATACTCAATGAATCAATATAATTTTGATGTCAAAATGAACAGGAAGAAGAAAGGATTTAGTAGTAAAAATCAGAAAAAATAACAAGTAAAATTAAAAGCTTACATGAAGAGAGAGAAAATGAAGACTTGTAGAGGAAAATGAAGAGTTTTGCATGGTTTGCTTATGCATAAGAATGGCTTAAGAGGAAAGGGTAAGCTAGATAAAGAAGGGCATTTTGAGAAAAATAAAGTTAACTCCTCACTATTTACAAGTTGATCATTTCTCTTTTTGAATAATTTTTCTTCTTTCTCCCATTTTGAGCTTAAATTTAACACACTTATCAATTTTTAAAAATTACGAAATTTTAATACAAATAAGTCAAATTAAGCACCTTCATTATGATTATGACTTTATGTTCATTCGATATCTATAACCTTTGTTTCAAATTTCTGAAGTTTTTCAAAAAATAGAATTTTAAAATTACAAATTTTATTCCTTAAATGTTATTGATCAACTTTTTGATCTTCTAAGGATTTCTAAAATTTATATAATCACTTTTTACTATTTTTGAATATCTCATAACTCAAAATTTATAGTTTTAGAATTCTTAAAAAATTCTGAATTTCTTCTTTCAGATTTTTTCGAAAAGCCATTTTAGTTTTAAATAAAGTTTGGTAATTTCGGGATGTTACAATTACTCTCCTCCTTTATGTGCTCATTCTAATTGTTTTTTTTCTTTTTTATTTTTAAAGATGGTTTTAAACTCCTTGTGCTTTCCCTTTTCATGTTTAGAAGGTTGGGTGATCCTATTAACTTGTTTTCTAACTTTGAATCTTCCTCATCTGACTTTGGGGAGTGCTTGCTTGAAAACATCATTTTTTGTTTCGCTTGTCCAATTTGTACGGTCATGGTAGATTGATCCCAGAATGAAAATGGAATTGAGCAAGCCCATTTGATCAACGCGGCACTAGACGACCTAAAATAGATTCATCTAGATGTGAAGGTAACCACAATTTCGGATGAATGGTGGGATCCGAAAATTATTCATAAGCTGGAGAAGGTTCATATCCTTAGTGAGTATATTGAAGGGATATCCTTCCAAGCTGCCGAGGATTGAAGCCACTCGCTTGAAGACTTTTCTGATGATGAACAGGATTTTATTGTTTGGCTATTGGCATTAAGGCCTTTTGATGCCCAGTATGTCCTTCATACATAACTAACTTTTGTTTTTCCTTTTCTTCTTTTCTATATTTTTTATACTCTAACCATCTATTGACTTTGCTTTCTTTTTCAATTAGATTCTTGGTTGAACAAAGATAGACCTAAAGCTTCCAGAGAAAATCCATGATTGGGCCCTGGCTATGAAGAAGCCCATTATTTCACTAGTGGCATAGGTTGAGGTGTCTTTATCGAATTTTGAAATCATGAGTGATCTTCATTCTCTAAATTGCTTGAGACCTTCTAAGCCTTGTCCTCCTACAAGCACAAAACTCCTTTTGAAGGCTCTTCCAAAGGCAAAGGTAGTAACCCTTGGACGTGTTTGCCTCCTCTATGAAGAAAATAAAGCTAAGAGTTTAGTTAGAGCTTTTTCCTATTGACATTTTGGAAAGGAGTGATCTCAACTTCGATATCATAGATAACTTATAGTATAAAGATATAGATTAAAGTGCTTTTTTGCAGAGTTAACTACTTTTTCTTACTGACTAAGATTGAAATGATGCTTTCATATAGGACCACGACCCTATTTGTCTCTTGAAATCCTTAGCCACTCAAATTATTTGTTTTGCAACTTTTATTCTCTCAATCGTTCTAGCCTTGGCTTATACGGAAAGGGAGTTCCTTAAGAATAACTTGGGTATTATGGAAAGCTTGAAGAAAGACGTTGAGGCTAAGTTCAAGGAGTTGGCTGACCGTGACAAAAATATCACGACCTTATTAATCATATCACCAAGCTAGTGAAGGAATGGGATTCTCTGTCCATGAAAAGTAAAGACCTTGGAGGATAACTTTCCTTAAAGGTTAGGGAGTTGGATACCAAATGATAGGGGAGGGAGGATGATCAAGCAGCTTTTATTGTGAAAGAAAAGAAACTCTGTGATGATATCCAGGAAGCTGAAAAGCTTAACTATCCCATGTTTCAAAGTGGATTTGACTAGGTTGTTCACCAAATTAAGCACTTCAACCCTAGTTTACTTATTGATACTTTAAGGCTTTATAGGGATAAGAACTTAAAGCAGATTTTGAAGGATCCTGAGTAAGTCTGACCTCTTGTATTTTGTCATTCATTTTTTTTTTGTGTAATCTATTTCCAATTGATTGATTGTTATAATGAAGTATTATAATTATATCCATTTTTCTTATAACTTTAGCTTTCAACGAGCCTTTTATTGTTGTCATTTTTATTCCTTTCTTCCTTTTATACACTTTGCCAGCTTTTGGTGAGTGTGATATTTAACTTTACTTCTCCTAGCCTCTAATGGGTTGTTTGTTCATTCTTTAATTTTTATGCTTCTTAGGAGTTATTACTTTCACATTAATTCTTGGTCATCCTTTTCTCTTAACTTACTTGGAAGGACTATAACGCTGAAGGAATTGCTCAGTGTCATGTTGTCAGGGGGATTGCTCAGTGTTATAGTGTTGAAGGGATTGCCTGTTCTTATAGTGCCAAGTTCGAGTTGATGACAATTTTTCTTTCTATTTTGTATTTCTTTTTTTTATTAGATGGCTTATCAACCATCTAAAATTTATGCTTGCACGTGGTACAACATTGATGTGCATTACATTCCATGTTCACAAAAAGGGCTCCCATGGATGGTCTTTAGGCAGTAAGCACCATTCAATAAATTTTTTCATACCTTGAACGGGCCTTCCTAAGATGCCATTAGCTTTCCCTTGACTGACACTTTACGTGGTCTATCTGTATGTCAAAGGACTAGCGTACCTTTTGTGAATTCTTTACTTTTGACTTTCCTGTTAGTAATTTTAGCTATCTTTCCTTTATATTGTTTGTTGTAGGGATGAGCGGTCTCCTTTGTTTCCAATTGCATATCTAGTCCTTCTTTTCTTCTTCATTTTCTCGTTCCTTATAATGCCCTATTCGATTAAAATATTGCCCTAATTTGATTGGGAGCATGACTTCACTTCCATACATGAGCATGAAGGGGGTTTTCTTTATAATAGAATGAGTGGTAGTTTTATAGGACCATAGGGCACTTGCCAGTTGCTCAACCCATTTTCCTTTGGTCTCATCTAGCCTTTTCCTTAACCCTTCTAAAATGATCTTATTTGCCAATTTTGCTTACCTATTGGTTTGGGGGTGTTTAGAAAATGTGAACTTTTGCTTGATCCTTAACCTTTAGTTAAGAGCATATGAGACATATAGTTATGCGAAAAGTGTCTAGTTATGAATATATCTTTGGCAAAAACATTGAAAATTGCCACTGATAAACTACGTTTCATTATTGGATATAATTATTGCCAGGAAACTATACATGCAAAGAGTTATTAGCAATTTTCTTATGCTATAGTGGTGTTTTTATGAGATTTTACTTGTAAATGATATTTTTTCAGATGAATTTTGCATATTGTTTAAAGGTATGGTTGTAAGGGGTTTTACCTTTACCTACTTTGTGAAGTAATCAACTGCTATCACCACATACTTTGTTAACCTAGAACATTTGGGAATGGTCTTGATAGATCTATCCTTTATTGATCGAATGACTAGTAGGTGATAATGGGCATTTGGTTTGTTGCTAGCTATCTTTGAAATTTGACAAACTTTTGGCACTTCTTACATCTCTATATGAGTTCAATCACTTCCTTCTTCATCCTGGGCCAAAAATACCCTGACCAAATGGCTTTTAAAGCCACTGTCATTCTTGCCATATGACTCATGCAAATCCTTTCATGTATCCCTCTTAAGATATAGCTAACTTCAATCTATCATAGGCATCCTAAGATATGAAGGAAAATTCTTTTTTATACAATTGTCCTCCTTTCAAGATGAAATGCATTACTCTTTGCTTAACCTTCTTTGCTTCTTTTTTATCTTCCAAGAGGCACCCTTCTTTTAGGAATGCCATGATTGAAGTTAACTAGCACTCTTTTTCCTCTACGCTCATTACTTTATCCCTGCATAACAATTGCAACATTTCCTATATTATTGTTTGGTTATTCACTACTGTTGTGGTGTTAGCCAATTTGGCTAATACATCCACTTAATTGTTTTCTTCCCTAAGGATCCTTGTCAATTCATAGTTAAATTCTTTCAACAGGTTTTTTGCTATATTGGCTTACCTCGTCAATGTTGGCTCCTTGATCTTATTATCTCCTTTGACTTAGGCAGTCACTAACTAAGAATCGCTCTTGATTCTTAACTATTAGGCTCCTATCTCCCTTGCTAGTTTTAAACTTGTTAGTAGTACTTCATACTCTACCTAATTGTTCATTGCCTTGAAGTCAAACTTCAACAAATACTCTAGTACTAAGTCTTTAGACCTTCCTAAGATTATGCATGCCCCACTACCTTTTCCATTTGATGAACTGTCAATATATAATGTCCAATCTTGGCCCATTGGTTCAACTTCCTTTGCTCTCACCATTTTAACCACAAAGTCTACAAACATATATGCCTAGTCCATATTCATAGAGCTCTACTGCCTATGCAACTAATTAGCCTACTTGTCTTATTAGAGCATCTATTTGAACATCTATATGATGACTTTGGAAATAAGGTTTCAACTTCCTGGATGCTGTTAACAAGGAGAAAGCTAAATTTTCAATTTTTTGATATCTTGTTCCAATCCCATGCAATGTATGACTTGTAAAGTAAATTAGCTTCTACTTTCATTTGAACTCTCAAATAAATATAGACCTTACTACTTCTACGACTGTTGCTAAGTATAGATACAATGTTGCACGGGGCTCCGGTCAAGAACTTATAGGTGGTGTGGCCAAGTACTCTTTCATTTCTTTAAAGGTTTTTTTCACAGTTGTTAGTCTACTCAAAATTTTTAACATTTTTACGTGACTTAAAGAAAGGAGTATATTTGTCAATTGACTTAGACATGAAACACATAAGAGCAGCAATCATTTCATTCAATACTAGTACTTCCTTTATGGTTAACGGCCTTTTCATGTCAATGATGGCTTGACACTTGGATAGGTTTGCTTTTATGCCTCATTTGGTCAACATGAATCCCAGGAACTTTCTTACTTTCATCCCAAATTCCTATTTCTTTTGGTATGACCTCAATTGGTATCTTTTTAGGATACTGAACATTTCTTCCAGATCCACCCAATGCTGCCCTGAGCTTGTTGACTTAATCAACATGTCGTCAATAGAAATTCCCTTGTTCTTGCCTATTTGCCCTGAAAATACTTTGTTTATCATTCTTTGGTATGTTGTTCTTGCATTTTTTAAGTTCAAATGACTTTACTTTGTAGTAGAAAATCCCTTGATTAGTTATGAATGTCATTTTATCCTCATTGTCATGGTGCATCTTAAATTAATTGTATCCTGCAAATGCATCCCCAAAACTTACGATTTCAAATTCGACTGCATTGTCAACTAACTGCTTAATGTTTAGGAATGGATACAAGTCTTTAAGGCATGCTTTATTAAGATTTGTGAAGTCCATGCACAATCTCTATCCCCCATTGGCCTTCTTGACAAGGACCACATTTGCTAGCCATGTGGTATGTGACACTTCCTTGATGAAACCTACGTTTAACAATTTTCCCACTTCTTCTTTAATTGCCTTTTGTCGTCTGGTACCATGATTCCTCTTTTTATATTGCATAAGTTTAGTATTGGGGTCAATCAATAGTCTGTGATGGGCTACACCTGGGTCAATTCCTAGTATATCTGCTGGCATTCATGCAAAGATTTCAATGTAGTCCTTTAATAATTCAACCAATTAACCTCTATCTTTCTCCACAAGCTCAAGCCTATCTTTATTGTCCTTTCATCATTTTTCCCAAAAATTCGTACCTTTTCTAGGTCTGAGCCTAGCTCTGGTTAGCATGAGTTACCTTGCCATACATCTAGTAAAGTCTAGTTTACCATCTAGCACTCGTTATCTAGTGGGTTGACAACCAATTGCTTCATCCTACTAGTGCTTTCCTTACTCTTGGCCAAGCTAGACTTATAGCATCTATAGGCTACTTTTTGATCAACCCAAATTTCTTTGATCCTTTCTATCATAGGGAATTTCATCAACAAATGGGGAGTAAAGACTACAGCTCTTACCTAGTTTAAAGATGGCCTTTTTAGGATTACATTGTAAGCGTTGTTTGGGGTGACCACAACTAGAAAATTGATATTAAGATTTTTAGTCAATAGTCAAGTTCCCAAGGTTAATCTTAGGATCATTGTTCCTTCCACCTGAACTTACCTATTGATCAACAAGTATCTTTTTGACTATGAAATTGTGTACTAGCATTGAGATCACCATTAGGTAGTCATGGTCTCAATTAATGTCTCTGAAGTTTTTCTCTGTTAAACAAATTGACTCATGTTGTTCTCTTCTTCTTCCTCTTTACTTCCATTACCATTTGAAGGTACATTTTCTTGGCATTCTTGGAGGTTTTTCCTCTCGTGAATCCCTTTACAATTGTTTCCATTGTTCCCAAGATTAGGGAATTTGCCTTGACCTACTTGCCTTCTGTCCAAGCGGGTCATGGTAAACGATCCTCCTCTTTTTCTCTATCTTCACTTGTACGAAATTTCTTATGCTTCGAAAGGTGCCCCTCCATATAAGTTCCTTTATTTCATCCTTTAGAGTTGCATAATCATTAGTATAATTCCATAATCTTGATGGAACTTGCAAAATTTTAGCTTGTCTGCCAAAGGAACTTTCTCCATTTTTGTGGGGGAAACTTCATTAGATCAACGGCCCTTACATCATAAACGATATGGCTAATCGATGCATTCAACAGCTCATAGTTATTAAACCATCTGCGGGGAAGTGCTCTTTCCTGCTCAGATGCTCTAGCTCTAGCTAGCACACTTTTAGACAGAGTTCGTTCAACCAATCACCAGATGAGCTCAGCTTCTTCAACATTTATATACTTTTTCGATAAGGCCAAAAGTTATCAGAGAGCAACTATAGGCTGCTTAGCCAAGGAAATGGAAAAGTGGCTAATCTAGATACCAGAATTGATTTGGTGTACTGCTACACCTTTATTAAGACCCTTAATTTCTAGAGCTAAGGCATTGAAACGGGTTAAATATTCTTTGAGCATCTCGCTTTGTCCCTACTAGAAATTCACCATGGCCACTGACATTTTACTGGGTGCCCTGCTAATTGCAAAGTGGGTAGAAAATGCATCGGGCAGTTGTCAAAAATTTGTCAATGGACTACCTTGGTAAGGTTGTAAACCAGCATAGGCCAGTTTTCTTCAAAGTGGTAGAAAAGGTGTGACACTTGATGCCATCTAAGGCTTTTGATAATAACATTGACAGTTGAAATGCCTCTAGATGTTCTTGGGGGTCCGACGTTCTGTCGTAGAGATCTATGTGGGTTAGTGGCTTAAAGTGACTAAGTAAGGGAAAAGCCATCACCGCTGCTGAGTAAGGTGGTTTTCATCCTGGTAAGAGGATAGTTGCCTTGAGCCCAGGGTGTGGTCGATTTTTAGGTTTAGTGGGTTGTAAGGCTTATGTGCAAAGTTAACATGATTTTGCATATGGTGGGAAAAATCAACCATGTTTGTTAGAGCCATATATGATACTTGGTACAAGTTGAGTAATTGGGTTTGGAATTGGTAAGGTTTGTGAGTGAAAGAGATAATAGTTTAACATTAGGTTACTAAGGTTATTCAATGGAAGAAGGATAACTAGGTTGGAGATTTGTTATGGTTAAGCAAGTGTTAAATGCTGTTAGTGGTACTGCAATTTAGATGTGTGGTGGGGTAAGACGAGCTAGGGGTATGGCATGGGTGTGATTGTCAGGTTAACTTCAACAAGAACATGGCTTGGAAGATGAAAGGGTGTAGAGGAAGAGTGGGTTGGGTTTGCGTGTGATGGAGAGCTTCCAACTTTCCTTGTAGCTAATAAACCTGCTCAACAAAAGCATTGTGCTTGGGTTTTGTGATAATTCTACGGGCTTCCTTTGCCATTTGATCTTGGTGATGCTTGTCTAGAGTCTTTCGTAATGGCAATGCATTATTAAAGATGGAGCATGAGCATAATGCAAATGAGAGCATTATTATATTAGGTGGCTGGGAAAATCACAAAGGTGAAACTTTTCTTCTAGGGAGAACCGACTAGGGAGGATGGAGATGGATGGATCGATGATCTGCACAAGTAACAAAGTCTGCTGCACATGATAGAAATGATCCATCGAATACATTCCAATGCTTAAATTAGTTCTTAAGTAGGATTTCAATAACAATCAAGTAAATGATCTAAAGAGGAGATATCTTGATGTTTATATAGGTGATAAGAATGTTAATTGTCATGCTTCTAAATGAATGATGAGTGGTCAAGTGTCTCTAATGTACTAGTAGCATGAGTGAGATTCTTACTTAGAGTATCTGCAATAGGGGAAGCTTAACCTAAGCAATCATCTTTAAAGTTGCTTACCCACTATGAAACAACTATAAAAATACAAGTCAGCATTGTAGTTGCTTGTTAAGCAACTACATCTTAATATTAAAGTGGGTCCAGTTGTGAAATAAGTTAAAAGAAATAAGATAAATTATGGGGCCCATTTAAGAAACTTGATAGAGTTACACCATTGTGAGATAAAATTACTTAAGTTGCTTAAAGGAGTGCAAAATGATGTGACAGATCAAAATTGGCTTATAAAAAATTTGATTTGAATTCGATTTTAAATGAATTGAGTTTAAATAAATCAAACTCAATTAATATACAAGTCAAACTTAAATTTCATATTACTCGATTCAAATTCTTCGTGAGTCTAATAATAAAAAAAAAGTATTTTTAATTTTATATTATATATAAATAATATAGTACATAAAAATTTAATGTCTTAGTAATTGTTGAGGTTGCATAAAAAAATATGTTGCTTTGGTTAAAGTAATTAGTTTTTTAGTATTTGTTACTTTTATTACATGCAATTATTAGTATTATGTAATAATTCGGTAGATATTTTACAATAGATTTGATGGTTATTGAAAAACTTTGTATAAATATGTGAAATGAGTTGGTTTATTTGTAAAAGGTGAGTTCTTGTATATTCAAATTTGGATGAAATGAAAAATTACTCATAAAAGATTATATAAATTTATCTAGACTTATGTTTAATCCACAAACTCAAATATTTCAAATTTGATACAAAATTTGGGTTAAATAAGATACTGTTAAAGTAAATTCATATAAACTTATTTAAGTTTATATTCCCCGTGGGGCTTAAACTTGAACTTGCATTTTTTAGGCTTGATAAGTTTGAGACTGAACTCATCTATTCTTACTAAATTCAAATTTTAGCATTTAGCTCAACTCGTTCACATCCTTAGTCACCAATCCCTTTCAAGCTATAAATGTTAATGCAATTAAAATTAAAATCGGTTAATATTACTTGGGGAATGGAAATGTCTTCCCAATGCCCTCAATGTCGGCCACCAGTGATCGGAGCTCCTCCCTAACAAGAAAAACCAAAATGGAGTGCGGCTGCAGCATTACAGGAATATTTAATTCACTTAATTGTTTAATTAGCACGTCTTGCATTTCTTTTTTTCCTTTCGCTGTGGTTTTTTAATTTTTTTATTACGTAAGAGATCTTTGGTCTTAAAAAATAAAAGAAAAATAAAAACATCATCATCATCATCATCATTAAAAGAAAAACCACTTAATAAACCTTAATCAAAATGCAACACAAAGATTTACAATTCTCTTGGGCTTTTAAAGGTCCCGGTTTCCTCTGTTGGTGTTAAAAGAAGCTCATATATTCAACTATAAAATCCCAAAAATGAAAATAATATTTCATCTCAAACAAACTTAAATACATTGATATCTAGATAGTAAGCGATGACAATTCAGATATTAGTGGATCGTTTCAATACAAACAATTGAATGATAACATTGGAACAGAAATGTTGAATCCAACAAGCTTAAGAGAGCACTAAGACGAAAATTCAGTATGTTATACTGTCCTCTCCAGTATTATTCACTTTTAACTCTGCAGAGTTATCCACGAATTCTGATGCCAGGAATATCTTTCAAACCCATTTTAAGAGCAGTCTTTCTGAAGAGAGCTGGAGGCTTCTGCAAACCAATTGATTCAGAAAACTTGCTTGCAAGCTCAGAGAGAGTGGTCTTATCCCTCCCAATTTCCCTGATTGAGTTATAATAACCAAGCCATGCGTGATATGCTGCTTCTTTGGCATCGGTATCTATCTTAGCCATTGAACCTTCAATCTGCAACCATAAACAGATTATAGATATCTCTTAAGCTTACAATGCCAACAATGCTCGAAATGAACATATAGTATAATTACTGACCTTAAGCTTTGCCTGTGGATCAATATCAGGCAATGAGAATCTCTCAAGAGGGAGATCCTTGATCTCATCTAAAAAGTACTCTTCCCATGGAGCAATCAACAATATGCTTTCCCCTTCTTTGCCTTTCCGCCCTGTTCTTCCAACACGATGTATATATTGTTCTCGGTCACAAGGAATACCCACCTACATTCTCATTATCCATTCCTTTAGTTTTTAGCAAAAAAAAAATATTTCACCTTCAGATAACAAGGTTCCTTATCAGAGATATTTCCCATTATTACAAAATATGAAGAATCTCAGAGTTTAAAAATTTCAAGGATTTTTCACAATAAATAATGCTTAAAAAATTTGAAGGCATGCTTTTCAATCAGACATCCATCATAAAGCATACCTGAATGACTAAAGTAACATCAGGATAATTTATTCCACGAGATGAAACATCAGATGATACAAGAATCAGTTGTTTGGATTCTCTGAACTCATCTGATATGCGAGTTCGATATAGTTGAGGTTTTCGGGAATGTATCTCCCTGACATTCATTTTCATTTCCCGAAGAAGTTGATACATGAGTGATGTCACCATCCCACTAACGCAGAAGACAATCACCTGTGTGCAACTCTTCCTGTCAAACCTTACATAACAAGCAATTTGAACTTAAAAAACAACAGGTATTTACCTTATAATCAGGTGATCGCAATATATGTTCCTTCAAGATATGGTGTATGATTTGAAAATGTGATTCGTGTGGAGCAATAAGATAACATTGCTTCACCTGTTATGCCAAACCAAAAGAGCATTGTCACTTGCAACTTCAGAATTAATGATGGCATTTGAAAGAGAAACATCTCTATACCTTGATCAATATGAAACAGTTCTTCAAAATAGAATCAATATAGAGCAATATATCAGAATTATCAGAAAAAAAATAACAAAAGTACTTATTATGAGCATATATTGTAGAAGTCAAGAGAATGTTCTATTGTGATCGTATACACTTACCTTAACAGGAGTTTCCACACAACCCATCCCTACTGTATCAACATATATGTGTTCCCTTTTCAAAACAAGTTGAGATATGCGACGCACCTGCATGAATATTCGTAAGAGTCACTTAAACAGGGACTCAATGCTGCAGAAACATAAATCTTCTTCTAAGATTTTGAGATAGTAGTTAAAAAATAAAATAGAAGACCCTAGATTAACCTCCTTTGGGATAGTTGCAGAAAACAGCAAGGACTGTCTCTGACGGGGCAAACAGTCAACAATCTTTTCGATATCCTTTCGAAATCCAAGGTCCAGTAAATGGTCAGCTTCATCAAGTACAAGCATCTGCAAGCCCATCAACCGTGCAGATATCCCAGACTTGTTTTCAATATGATCCAATAACCTACCAGGTGTAGCAACAAGTATCTGCAAAATTTCACAGAAGAAATATTATGCTTTGTGTACTAGTTCACTACATAAGACCACTAACATATCTTAGTTACATTTCTGTCCCTATCGCTACATTCAATCTTTAGCTATCCATAGAGAAGAGAAGTTAACCAAGCAACAGAAAACCTGGCATGGTTCGGATTCGAGTCGTTTTTGGTCCACTTTAAATCGTATGCCTCCAACTAGGGTCTGCACCCCAATGCCATCATGATACTTCAGCAAGACTTTTGCTTCAGCAGTTATTTGGCTAGCAAGTTCTCTGGTAGGGCAAAGAATGAGCACAAGTATTGGAGGTGCCCGTTGAGTGGTATTCTTACTCATCGCCTTCAAAACTGTTTCAATAGCAGGAAGCTGATTGCTTTCAACATGATTGGCAGAAAATTCCAAGATATCATGACACGTATTGGAAGAAGAAATAAGAACTAGGGTATACCAAAAATGCTGCACTTTTTCCTGTGCCAGTCTTAGCTTTGACCAAAGCATCCTTTCCTGCATCACACCAGAATGCAAAACACCATCAAAACCATTTTCAATGATTATATTAAACTAATTGAGAGGCTTCTTAATCAGTAAACTAAAATGACAAACCAGAGCTAAAGAACATGCAACTGCAAAAATGAATGGTACTCAATTACTTTTTAAGTATGCACATTTTGTAAGATCAATAATAATAATAATAACCATGTTTTAAGTCAAAGATAAATCAAAATTTGTTTTTAGAGGAAACTGTTTCTAAGTGAAAGTTGTATGTATCTTTGCATAAATAAATCAATTAATTAGTTTGACAAAACTTTACAAGGCTTCACAGTTAATATATTCTTGAGCATTTAGGCTTCATTTGGAAGCAGGAAAAATAAGGGGAGGAAAAAAGGGTAGAAAAAAATAAGGAAAGAAAGAAAATAGGAAAGAAGATGTTTTCTTTTGTTGTGTTTGGTTGAAAAGAAAATGAAGAAGAAAGAAAACAAGATTGAACTGTTGCAAAAAGGATAAAAAAGAGATTTTTTTTTTTTTTGGTTTTTATTCCCTCTTCTCCATTTTCTCTCCATAAATGAAGAGAACAAAATTTGTGTGGGGCCCATCAAAATTTTCTCTTCCATTCTCTCTCTTCTTTATTCTCAACCCTCATCCAAACAGGTGAAATTCCAATTTCTCCTCTTCAATTTCTACCCATCCAAACAATAGGTTAATGACTCCTTGCCTTGAACCCAGTCCAACATTTTGACACCATATCTTACAGCTTTCCAGAAATTTAAGATAATTCTGAGTCTTCTGATATGCATGTGCATTTAAATAATAAGCAGACACATAAATCACGATCTGGATCTGTTAGACATAGATAGTTGTGTCATGCCTGAGTGATTTAAATCTCGTACAGCAGATAAGAGGTTACATACCCTCAAGGCAAATAGGAAGGCTAGCCTCCTGCACCTGAGTCATGTATATATAACTGGCTGAAGAAAGTGCCTTGATTGTCAGTTGTGATATACCACACTCATCAAATCTATAAAAAGAAAAAATCAATATTACCAACTTCAACAACGCAGTTAATAGAATAACCAAGCATGTATATTCTTCAACACAGATAACATTATCAAAATCCCACATCATAAAACTATGGCTAATAATCAATTCCAAACATCTTAATAAACCAAAATAAAATTTAATTGTCTGGCACATATTCGTATTTACAGAAGCCATGAAATCCCCCCCTCTTCCGCAACACACGTACACAGAAAACAAATTCATTCAAAATGATGGACAATTAGAAATATCAAAAGATGCATTTTTTCCCCTCAGCAGGCATGTATTACCATCAAGTCCTAAATCTTACAGATGTCAATAGAAAAACTTAATTACCTTCTCTGACTAAGTACTGTTTCTTCTTCACCTTTCTGCTCCTCATTCTCAGACAATTTCCTCTTATTTAGTTCATACCTTATCAACTCAACCTGCTCTGAAAGATCCCTTTCCTCGTCATATAACGTAGGCAGCACTCTTCTCTTTGTCTTCGTATCATACTTCCCTAAAGAAGCACTACTACCCATCCTCTTTACATCCCTCACAGTTCTTAAATCCTCAGTCTCGTTTGATATTCCCTTTCCGGCTAAACTCAAACTTTGGCCCCTTAAATAGTTGGCAGTTTCACCACCGGAATCTAAGTCGGAATCATTGTCACTGGATGAACTATCTTTTCTCCAAAATTTCCGTCGACTTCTAGGCGAGATTTTTTTATTATTTACACAATCATCCACATTTTTGTTATTCATACTCTGGGTATTACTTACAAAATTTCTAATAATGGGCTTGGCAGAATTTTCCTTCAAAACAGAATTGGAATCCTCCTCATCTGAAGAGCTCTCATTCCTCTGAAACCTCCTCCGACTCTGCACTGAGTAATTCCTAGTCTGTGCATAATTACTACTCGTATTCACGAAATTTCCACTATCACGATTAGGAACCATGTTATGACGTTCCGGAATCAATTTCCTCAAATCCAACGGCGAAACAATTGATCCTGGCCGTCCACTTGATCGAGGGAGTTCTTTCCTAGACAAAGGTGGAGACTTCAAGGGACCATCATTTTTGTTCCAGAGATCTTCAGCTCCTTCCTTCATGAACCGATTGGCTAAGACCTTGATGTGGTCCTCGGGGCTCATGGGGCCATGACTGGCACTGACAGCTTCTTCTTGCTTTCCCGCAATTTTCGCTCGAATATGGGAGCGAATGCGAGCTTGGTAGAGCTGTTTCTCTTGTTCAAGTAGCCTTTTCTCTTTGTCTCTGGCTCGCTTCTCATGCATGCGCTTCCATTTCCACTTGTTGACTCCGCCGGGGAAGGTGCGAGGACCTCCACCCATGTTTCGGGCAAAGATGAAGTTACAGAGAAGCTTCGAGATAGCCCTAGGGCGTTCCGAAAGCATCGAGGACATGGAATTCGGACTGAACAGAGAGGAACAGACAACGTCAGTGCCAGTGAGTAACGAGCCCAGACAGAAGCGTTTAGGGTACAAGGAGAGAGAGAGAGAGAGAGAGAGTGAAGAGAAACAAATTCGCGGTGAATTTACATTTATTTTACAGTGGGTTTAAAAGTACACATTAATGGGCCTACAGGAAGGCAAATAAATGGACCAATGTGAAGCTTCATAGAGTCGGCTGTAAAGACTTTTTAGCCCATCAATTGCAGGCCTCTTTGGTCCACTTGGCGGGTTAACAGGTGAATTACTTGGCCCATCAATTTGAACGAGTGTCCGACTCCGAGTGCTTCATTCTTCACCGAATCATTTGTAGCAGGGGAAAACATTGATTACCTACGTGAAATTTAGATAAGTGATAAAAATTATATATAAATTTTAAAATCTTATATATTGTGGGTATTTTTGGGGTCATATAAATGGGTTGATAAAAGCCCAATGGACTCCAATTGATAAGGATCCAGCTCAAATAGGATTGAGGTTGTTGGAGTAAGTTATCAGGTTGCCAAATGTAAATTCAGATCGCTGGTTAACAAGGGTCAAAGCAACCTTAAGTGTAGCTTGAGGTCGTTGAGGACAAAGTTTAGCCCACAACTCCAAGTACGCTTTTCTAACTATCAAGTCGTTGAGGACGACAATTGGAAATTAATTATGAAAATCCGTTTCCAAATAAGATATTATCTGTTATGAAAGTGTAATTAATTCATGATTCATTATATTTAAATTATAATACCCCAGTCACTATAAATAAGGGTTGAAATCATTATATAAGAGGGAGACAATAAATATACACTGTTACTTGGCCAAAAATACACAGAAATGAATAGTTAAGGATGTAAGTATTGATTTAGGCCGAACCACGTTAAAAACTTTCTGGTGTCTTCTTATTTTCCTCTCTCTCTCTCTCTCTCTTGTTATTTTGCATTCTCGATTTATAGTTTGGGCTTTGGACTTTAGTTGACTAGATTTGTACGTCAACATTTTAGCAGCAGGAGGGTCCTAAACTACATTCTTGTTGATTTTCCGATAGCTAGAGGAAAAATCGCTAAGGGTTTAGATGCTGCAGTTGACCAGCCTGAGGATCGCATGGAATAGTAGCGGGATGTATTACCCATTGAAGGTCCAGTTCTTCTTGCAGTAAGCTCTTCCACTATCCCCACTACAAGTGTTGTCACTGGAATACAAGCATGGCATCAGCGTCAAGAAGCACTTGAGAACACGGTGAAAGAACTGGCTGATGCGGTTAGGGCATTAGCTTAGGCACAAGCTTAGGACGCGTAAAGGCAGGTTGAGGTCTCCACGCCCAAAGAAGTAGTCTAGTAGCCTCAGGAAGAAGAGCTAGCCCCAAAGGATAGGCCAATCAGAGAAGTAACTCAGTACACTGATTTAGTTCACTCTTCCAACCTACGGTCCATATCGGAGGTCCACTGAGCTTGCGAGGATGATGTCACACTGCGCTTTATGGGTCCAAAGGTCCAGGTGAACCTAAAAGGGGACAGGCGTGTGGAAGTTAGCCACAAGCATATTCAGGTCACAGTGTGACGTGAGGATGATGATGGAGATAATTAGTGACATAGGGGCTCACGTCGAGTTAGAGGCTCGAATAGGGCCAATTAGGGACATATTCTAGATCGATACTCACTGGATCATGGATATAGGAGAAGGCATAGAACCCCAAATTATTGCTCCCAATATCAAGGAAGTGCAAAGAGTCAATGATTTCCCAGCCAACGATCTGAGGCACAGGATTCGATGGTAAAAGAGCTACTTCAGAGGGTACAACAATTAGGAGAACGCTCTTTGGCTCAAGACCATCAAAATCGTTATGAGGAGAGGACGCCATGCACCAGGGAAATCGAGACAAAGCCTTTCCCTCATTGGTTCAAGATTCTCACTATCTCGCAATACAATGGGGATAGTGACCCATATGACCACCTAAATGCATTCAATGTATTGATGGATCTTTAGACGACCAATTTTATGGTCAAGTGCAATGTCTTCTTAGCCACTCTTGAAGACATACCTAGAACACGGCTCAGGAGTCTCCCAACTCATAGCATTGATAGTTAAGAAGAGTGGTAGAGGAGATTCATCAACTAGTATAAAGCATTAAGAAGGTAGCTCGCACTGTCCTACCACCTCGCAATGATCTTTCAATAGCAGAATGAATCACTGAAAGACTACATCACCAGGTTCAGATGTGAGGTCAGTAATATGGAGAATCCCTCAGATGGAAGTATCCTGACAACGATCTCAGCGAAACTCTGCAAGGGTGGAAAGTTGTATGAGAGCATATGCAAGTCTCTAGTGAGGGACCTGGGTGAGATTTATGAAAGAGTTTTCAAAGAGATCAGGTGGGAGGAGACCTTTGGCCCTAAGAAGTCCAATTAGAAGAATGAGGTGAGCAACACCAACCAGAATAAAAAGAGGAGTAATGACGAGAATGGCAAAGAGAGTCAGAAGGATGGCTCCGATAATCAAGTTGCAACGAAGGCTAGGAATGAGTGACTTTAGCATTAAGATTGTCATGACAGCTACAATGTCATATTAGACACTCAGGATAGGATATTTGCAATGGAGAAAGATAGGGAGGACTTCGGGAAGTCTAATCCCATAAGGACTGTCAATAGGTTTGAAAACAAAGACAAGTTTGGTGCTTACCACAATGAAGTCAAGCACAATACTTCAGATTGCTGGGCACTTAAAGATGCGATTGAGGATCTGATCAATAGAGGTCGCTCGAGAGACTATGTGGTACAATCTGTGGGACAGTGACCTTAGCATCCCTAGCAACTAGTACTGTAGTAGCTCCAATGGGTTCCTGAGCAAGAGCAAGCACCTACAATGAAAACCATATTCATAATCCATAGTGGGCCTTACATCGCAGGTACCTCAAATAGGTCACACGAATGCTACGTACGAGAAGCAAATCACGTATTGCTCACGAATCATAATGAATTTGAAGACCTACCAAGAAAGTAAGAACGACCTTGGATAGCATCACCTTTCTAGATGAAGATGCATGAGGAGTACATTCTCCCTATAATGACGTACTGGTCATCTGAGCTAGAATTGGCAATGCCAAGGTGTGAAGAATAATGATCGATATCGATAGCTTAGTAAATATCATGTACAAGGGATGCTCCGAACAGATGGGTTTGAGCGCAGGCCAATTGAAACCTTCCCTAGAGCCCCTTTATGGCTTCACAAGGGATGTAATAGTATAGTGGGGTAGATCAGGCTTCCCATTACTCTTTGAGATTCAGATCGTCAAGCCACCGTCCTGGTAGCCTTTCTGATTATTGACTGTCCCTCAGCATATAATATGGTGCTGGAATGACCTATAATGAATGACCTAAACATGGTTACATCAACTAGGATGCTTACCATTAGATTCCTGACCCCCAATGGAGTTGGATGTGTATGAGGTGAGTAGCACATAGCTCAATGTTGCTACGAGGATGCAGTCAAGCTGGGGGTGAGAGAAAAGAAGGTTAATGTGGTTTCTGGCAGAGAACCACTAGCTATGAGCATAACAGGGGTCAGCCATAACCTCAAGCCTTGAGAGGTGGATGCAAACAAAGCAATTGGTACAATGGAGGAGCTCAAGGATGTACAGGTTAGCGAGGCAAATGTTGAAAGATGCCTCAAGCTGGGAAAAAACTTGTCTCCAGATGTGAAGACCCAACTAGTTGAATTTCTTAAGGCAAACCTAGATGTCTTCGCTTGGAACCATGAGGACATGGTAAGGATTGACCCAGGGGTCATGTCACATAAGCTTAACATTGACCCTCATCACAAGCCAGTTCACTATAAGAGGAGGCCAATCACTATTGAGCATTATGTTGCTCTCAAGGAAGAAATGGATAAGCTTTGAGCCAACAAGTTTATCCGGGAAGCTCACTACCCGACCTAGGTGGCCAACCTATGCTTATAAAGAAGAAGAACAGAAAATGGATAACTTGCATTGATTTCATAGACCTCAACAAGAGGTGTCCAAAGGATAGCTTTCCCCTGCCGAGGATTGATCAGCTCATGGATGCAACTATTAGTCATTAGCTCCTCAGTTTCTTGGATGTTTACTCAGGATAAAATCAAATACCTATGAACCCACAAGATGAGGAGCACATCTCGTTCATCACTGACCATAGGCTATACTACTATAAGGTGATGCCTCTTGGATTGAAGAATATAGAGGCGATCTACTAGCGATTAGTTAATATGATGTTCAAGGAACAGATCGAGAAGATAATAGAGGTGTATATGGATGACATGTTGTTAAAGTCTGAACAGGTCACTAACCATGTACGTGATCCGGGGGAAATGTTCCAAATTTTAAGAAGATATCAGATAAAGCTAAATCCACTTAAGTGTACATTTGGGGTGGCTTCAAGAAAGTTCCATGGATTCATAGTCAATAACAGGGGAATTAAGGTGAACCCTAAGAAGATCAAGGCACTTATTGACATGAGATCCCCTACCAGAATCAAGGATGTATAGAGTCTTAATGGCCAGGTCATAGCACTTAACAGATTTATCTCGAAAGTGACAGACAAGTGTATTCCCTTCTTTAATGTATTGAAGAAAGCAAAGCAGTTTGAGTGGATTAAGTAGTGTGAGATCGTTTTCCGGTAGCTAAAGGAAATTATGGGTCGAGCTCTTCTTTTGTCTGAACCAAAGGAAAGTGAAAAGCTCATCATTTACCTAGAATATCTCAACACGCTTTTAGTGCGGCCTTGATACGGGAAGAAACTAGAGCTCAATTTCCAGTTTATTATGTGAACAAAAGGCTGTTAGATGCTGAGACGAGGTACTCACTGATGGAAAAGCTTGTCTACTACCTCGTGATAGCATCAAGGAAGCTGTGACCTTACTTTCAGGTGCATAGCATTGAGGTGCTCACATAATTTCCACTTAAGTAGATCTTGTAGAAAATTGATACTTCAGGTTATCTACTCAAGTGGGCAGTCAGGCTAGCCTAGTTCAACATTGAGTATAGGCCAAGACCAATAATCAAGGGGCAAGCCTTGGCAGATTTTATTATAGAGTTCACAAGGCCTGCAGAAGAGGGAGCAAAGGCCTCAGGAGATCCATATTATGAGTTGTATGTTAACAGGTCATCGAGCGAGTAAAAGATGGGGGCAGGAGTGCTTTTGATCAGCCCAGAAGGATATAAAATCCTCTGCGTGCTAAGATTTGGTTTTCAGGTCACAAATAATAAAGTAGAATATGAAGCATTATTGGCAGGCTTTCACCTGGCAAGAGAGATGCGAGCTAAAAATCTAAAGATATTTAGTAATTCCTAACTTGTAGGCTATCATGTATGGGATGAATATTAGATGAGGGGGTCAAAGATGGCTATCTACCTTCAGAAGGTTCAGGAATTGCTTGGTTCTTTCTAGAGATATGAGGTCAATCAAATTCTGTGAGCCCAGAACACGTATACAGATGCATTAGCTCACTTGGCCACAACCAAAGATGTAGACTTCTTGGGGGCAATCCTAGTGGAGTTCCTTCCATCACCGAGCATGAAGTAAAAACATACCGTGATGGCAATTGTAGTGGCACATGACTTATGGATGGGTTTGATCTTAGATTACTTACAAAATGGCAAGCTGCCAGAAGATAAGCTAAAAACATATCATTTACGAGCTCAAACAGCCAGATATTGTATCTATGATGATATGTTATATAAAAGGGGATTTTCAGCTCCATTCCTAAGATGCATAGATGGCCATGATTCTGACATCGTCCTAAAGGATATTCATGTCGGTCATTGTATGAATCATGCTGGGGGGCTATCTGTTGCTCAAAAAGCACTCTAGCAAGGATTTTCCTGGCCTACAAGAAGCAAGACGCCATTGACCTTGTTAGGAAATACAATAAGTGCTAGAGGATCATCAAGGTCCCATGAGCTCTACCAGCCTACCTGCAATAGATGGTTAGTCCATGCCTCAGATCTTGTTCAAGATCTAGGGCATGGACCTGATTAGACCACTCTTGATAGGTCATGGGAGGTGCAAGCATGCAGTGGTTGCTGTGGATTATTTCACCAAGTGGGCAGAGACAAAGGAACTAGCAGAGATATCTACCTCGAAGATTGAAAAGTTTATGTGGACTAACATCATTTATAGGTTTGGAGTTCTTCAACAGATTGTGATTGACAACGGAACCCAATTTAACAGTAAGCAGTTTATCAAGTTCTGTAGCGATCTCAAGATTGTGAAGAGTTTCTCAGCTGTAGACCATCCTTAGGCTAATGGATAAGTTGAGATTGTTAACAAGATCATCAAACAGATCTTGAAAATGAGGTTGAAGGCCAAGAAAGGAACATGGGTAGACAAGCTACAAAAGGTGCTTTAGGCTTACAAAACCATAGCTCATGGCACCAAAGGAGAAACTCCCTTCTCAATGGTGTATGGATCCGAGGCTATGATCTTGGTAGAACTTGAGGTAATTCATAATGAAGAGCTACCTTCAATCTAGAGGATAACAATCAGTTGCCCGTTGCAAACCTTGACCTTATAGAAGAGACAAAAGAAATAGCTCGCCTCAGGATTGTGATTTATCAATAACGGGTCATGAGATACTACAACAGGAAGGTTCGAGTTCAGAACTATAAAATTGGTGATCTCATACTATGCTTTATTCTTCCTGAAGCTTGCAAGGCCAGTGACAGGACACTGGGTTCGAATTAGGAAGGTCCATACATCATCAAGGAAGACTTGGGAAATGGAGCTTATCACTTAACAAATATGAATGGAGGTAAAGTTCCACGAGCTTGGAATGCTGAATATCTGTGCTCATATTTTCAATAAATTTAAGCTTGCCCTTTTAATCTTGTAATGTTATTCAGATATTAATAAAAGCACCTAAGTTTTTCCTTAAATTTTTATGTCCATGTTTACTAATTTTTAAATAAATTTTCAACAAAGTATTATATAGGAAGTGAGCTATCCTCAGGGTTAAAAGAGCCATGGTCTGCTAGTGGGGCCCATTCAAGTTAACTTGAGAGTCGTTGTTTGTGGCTTACTGAGCATTTATCTTGGTTCTAACCCAAACAAAGTCATAGTTTGCTAGTTAAGGTCCATTCATGTTAACCTATGTGTTATCATTTGTAACTTACTAGGCATTCAACTTGACTAATATTTATTAAGCTATGATTTGCGAGCTAAGGCGCATTCATGCTAACCTTTAAATTATTGTTTGCAACCTATTGAGCATTCAACTTAGCATTAAAGAATAAAGCAAGAAAATTATAAATGAAGAAGTTTATTAAAAACCTCATTCAACAAGGTGATTATACATATGAAAATTCAAAAAATGAAACTCAAAATTACAAAAAGCTTGTTTAAATTGCAGCATTTGTAACCTAAGAGGAAGGCTGGTCCTTAGAAGCTGTACTCTGGTAGGCTGGAGGGTTGACATATAGGGTGAGCAGGTCGTCCATCATTTGTTCATCAGTAGCCACCTTAGCTGTCTCCATGACCTATAAGCTACTTTCTTCTTTAGTTACATTCTGAGTAAGAGCAACTCCATTAGTGACCTGTGAACCATGAGCAGGAGCAACTCCACTTATGGCTTTTACACCTTTCGTTGGAAGAGCTGTCTTCGCGGCTTTCTCAAATTCCTTAATAACCTTGTGAACATCCCTAACAAAAAAGGAGAATTTTATCTTTGGGTGTTCCTTCCATAAGGTGTACAAGAAGCCTACGATAGTTTTAGACACCGCATCTTCATCTGCTTTCATGACCAGCATAGTGGTCTCTACCCTAGCTTGAGTAGTCTCCTCTCTTGCCTAAGTGACCTCCTTTCTGGCTGCCTCTTTCTCTCTTTTAGCATCCTCAACCAGCCGTACCGCCGCGTCCTGCTTATCCTTCACTTGCAATAGCTCATTGACAACCCTATTGAGATTCAAAGTAAGGGTGGATATGATAGCTTTATGGTTTGCCTTCTTGTGAAACAAGGCTTTGTTGGCTTCCTTTTTGGCTACCTCGACGTTTCTCAGTTGGGTCTCGAGTAGCTCCGTCTTGTTCTTTAGCCCCAACACCTCAGTTGTCATGGTAGCCAGATTGCTTTTGAGCTTTTTCTTATCTTCCTCCCAAGCTAAGAGCTTGTCCCTTAGCTTTATTGCCCTCAGTGCACTCTAAGAAACCAAACAGTTAAGTTACCTTGTAAAGAAGCAAAAAAATCAAAGTGAAAGAACTAAACTTACTAGCATATTATGACAAGCTATATAGCCCATCAAGCCCTTACAAGACATCTTTTCCAACTCCAATGGCTTGGTATGGGTCCCTAAGATCAGGTCCATGTTCTTTTGAAGGAAGTCGTAATAATCCCCTGCCTTGGGGCCAAGATCACTTTTGGGGCACAACCTTAGATGCCACTTGTTTGATTGCGGCCACCACTTTCTTCCCCCTATCCACATTTTGCTTCTTGGTAGAGGACTTGGATAGGGACTTTGCCTTCGTCCCATCACTAGGAGTAATTAAACCTACACAAGCAGGAGTTCTCATTGGCTCGTTTGGGACCTTGACCACTTCAGGCTGCGAAATAGGAATCAGTGCCTACGAGATCCCTACTGCTACTATTGAGGAAGAAGATTGATTTACAGCAGTAGGGGCTATATCAATGATGGGAGTTGATATGGTGGTAGCAGTAGCAAGGTTAGCAGATTGAGTAGAAAGAGGGGCTGGTGGCATGAGAAGGTTGTGCCTCACCATATCTGCGTACTCCTAAAAGTTTACTGGGCCAACCACCTTAATTCTGCAAGCTCCGACGTCTTTGGTGCTATCAAAGAGCTTGACATTTGAAGTTGGAGTAAGCTTGTGAGAGCATAGAAGGTCCTCATCAAATCTAAGGTCGTTCTTGAGGCCGTTCATAGCAGCAAATTGGCTAAGCACTTCAAGTCTCTTTACCCCTAGTATCAACTTGTCCTTATTAGCTCCATCTATGAAATGAAATAGAATGTCAAACTAAAAATAAAATAAATATATCTACTCATGCAAGCTTGCACGTCTTCAGCTCGCTTATCAGGAGTGAGGACGAACCCAAAGTTGTGAAGATAAAGAAGAGATGGGCAAGAAATATAAAACTAATGGGTTTTATAGTTCCCCAC
>JANHAO010003285.1:0-26482 GCA_026873985.1 Saraca asoca
GTGTCTGTTATATGTTTATATAGGTTAAATGGGCGTGTAGCCCTTTGTTTTGTATGTATGGCCATGTGCCTGGGTGTCCAGAAAATAGAGGAAACTCTGCCGAATTTTCGGTAGAGGTAATAAAGTTATATTGAATAAGTAATAGAAAGTTGTGTATTAGTGTTATGTCAGTGTCACATGGTAAGGCTTGTAGGGAGTTTCCTGAAGGAAAGGGATTCCTGATGGTGACCTTTTATGCCGGTCACGGGGCCGTGAATTGGGTCGTGACAGTTACCAAGGTAATTAATTTAATTAATTTGTGTTAGAATTTCATGACTGTTGGTAATTGGTGAGTATATAAATTTTGAGTTCAAAGTTGAGAGAATAAGAAAGGAAAACTTGTGAGAAAAAGTCAAACATGGAAGTTGACTTTATTTTTCCCATTTTGCCCCTTAAGGGTTAGCTTTCTATTTCTTCTTTAGCCTTTACCCAGTTGTAATCCATGCAACTCTTTTTCACTAAGTTACACTCTTTCTCTCACTAAATCTCTTTTTCCCTGTTCAAGTAAGTGACTTAATCTTTCATGATAATTTCTTAATTTTTTATTATTGATTCCTCTCTTCTTTTTATTTAATTTAGTACCAAAATCATGTTGATTTATAAGATAAAATCTAAGTTATGAATTTTTGAAGCCAATAGTTACTATTCATGTTACTGTTCAACTTAGGAATCCACATGATTTTTTGATGATTTTGGGGCTTGAATATGTTATTTTTAACTTAGTTTTTTTACAATGAAACCATAATCTAATAGTAGTTGGTTGTTTGGTGGAAGAAAAATCTTGAAAAATCTAAGAAGATAATATGTTTTTCTTTCTTATTCTTGAAGAGCAAGGAAGATCTTTGTGAGATTTGTTTCATTTCTTGTTTCCAGTTGCAAAGGTAAGTGATTCTTACCTTTCTTGTGATTATAGAGTATTTATTGATTATGATCCTCTGATTGTAAGAGTGAGTTGATGAAAATGGATATTTGTGATTGTATGAAAATGTTTGAGTTTAAATGACCTTATTGATATAATGGTTGATTTTTTGTTGAAAAAGTTAGCTTTTATGTGTGTTTAAATCCTTAAAATATGTTGTGTTGAAAATGGGTATTTGTGATTGTATGATTGAAAATTGTTTCCCTTATTTTTCTATTGTTCTTCTACATTTCTAGAATTCATGAGTCAAATTGCCACTTTTATGTTGTCCTCATAATCATGTCCATAGAATTTAAGTTATATTATGTCTTGTGATTTGAATCAGGGAATTAAACTAAGTTCTTGTGAGCCGAATCGAATTGTCATACCCTATTTTTGATTCCAATCGTGATTCTAATCACGTGTATAACTTGGACTTCCCGAAAGTTTTCAATTTTTGGCAAGCGGACTCACATTTTGAACTGGATTTTCTTAAGTTGAATTGAATCCTTCTTATTTGATTCTCTCAATTCTAATCAGGATTCTATTTGGATTTCATCCTTGATCATGCTCACAATTCTGATCGGACCTTCAGAATTTTTACACTTTTTAGCTCAAGTTCACTTCTCTTTAAGAGATTTCTTCTTTCCTTTAGTCTAGTATCATATGAACACTAACCAATTCGAGTATAGCCACTAAGAAATCTTATATGGTTAACTTACAAGCCAATATCAATAAATCTAATACTTGTCTATACATTGATATTATGGTAATCATTCTAGTGGCTATTATGATATTGAGACAAAGAACGTATGGTTGTAATTGTGATGGAATGTGATTCATGTGATCAAGATTATGATTGAATGTGAATGTTGTGATATAGTTATTGTAAGTAATGATATTGTTTACAATTGAAAATTTTCTGGTAAGAGATGGGATGATATATGATGATGATGATGAAATGTAAATGATGTGATAAGATTGGGGTAAATAAATTCGATCCTGGATCTATATGTTCTGATATGGTGTATGGGATAAGATAGAACCTGAAGGGATAAGGCTAGCATTGTATGGAATAAGGCTAGAACGGAATAACAAGGAGAATTTTGATTAATATCATTTATTATGCCTTTTACTTGAATTATTATTTTGAGAAAACTTTGAAAAAGATATAAAGTGATTTGACAAGTGATAAATGATGATGATAGCTTAAGGCTAGGGCATATGACTAGATTAACTTGGTGTGAAATAAAAATAAATGAATGGCCATGATTTTCATATGTGTTGCTGACATTCATAAGTTAGGTACAAATGTATCTCATTTAGGCCCAAATTCATTTTTTTGTGAATTATTTTTCAGATTTTCAAGAGCTTGTTGATAATCCGCTTCTAGACAAGTAAGAATGAATAACGATTTGATGGAAATTACACCTAACGCCTTTTCCACCACCATGTCAAGTCCTTTAAGTATATACAAGATTAGAATTTATTACATCATCATTCTGAATCTAGCTAGGTGTGAAGTATTATATGAGGTTGTAATCATACCTATAGAAACCCCAAAATCTTATTGATGATGGCCTTAGGATAGTTTGATCCCTAGAAGTTCTACCATCTTTACATATTTTGCTAAACCTTTTTGAAAACAGGTAAATGGTATAGCCACAAGGCTTAGTTATGTTAACCTATGCTTTTGATTTCATGGTAAGTCATAGGTTAATCTAATTTTTAGTTGCTTTCCCTTGAAAGGACATAGAGTGGTATAGGGATGACTTTTGATTAAGAGATTGTGATGTAGTTTGGAAACCTGTAGATAACTTAAGGACAAATGTTTAATCCAGCACGTACCCGTTAGGCAATGCCATTGAATATTATGAAACATGTTCTTATTCCAAGTTTTATCACTTTTATCTTATAAGTCCTCAATATTTCAAATCAACAAATTGAAATTGAGTAAACATGTCTAGTAATAATGAGATAAGCACGAATAGAAATAGGTAATGAAAATTAGATAAAAGTTGGTGACTATCAATAAAGGATTGATACTCACCCCAATCATGGTTAGGAAATCGGGTTGTGACAATGAATGTTTATTAAAGGGGGAGCATGGTAAGCAACTTCTAGCAGCCATTGGAAAAGATGCAAACAATCAAATGCTGCCATTTGCATTTACAATTGTAGAATCTTAAACCATAGATTATGAGGAGTGGTTTATGGATAAGTTCATTCAAGACATTGGAAAAGGCAATTTCCAGACTTCATGAAGGTGTAGAACACAAACTTTGTGTAAAGCATTTTTATGCCAATTTCAAGAAAAAAATTCCCAGAAGATGAATTCAAAAATACTATATGGGAGGTTGCCAGAGCTATAACTATTGCAAAATTTGAAGTTGCTACGGAAAAGATGAAAAGTTTAAATGAGAATGCTTGGAAGCATATGATGGAACTCCATCCATCAAAGTAGAGCAGATTTGCATATTCTACTCATAGTAAATGTCACTTGCAGATGAATAATATGTATGAAGCTTTCAATAAAGCAATCCTAGAATAAGAGATAAGCCCATCATACAATTAATAGAGGAACTTAGGCATTTTCTTAAAGGATCATTACGAATAGGGAAAAAGTGAAGAGATATAAGGGTACATTATGTCCTAAGATTAGAGATATCCTATAGGCTACCAATGTGGGCTGGAGATGAACAATGTGCCCTTGAGGTTGAGAAAAAGCCAGACAAGTACATTATAAATTTGGCTAACAAGACTTGCTCAAGTAGATTTTGTGGCCTAACGACATCTTATGCTGCCACGCAGTGGCTACTATAGCATAATGAAACCATAAGCCAAAGGATTATGTGCACAATTATTATAAGTATTAAATTTACAGTTTTAGCTGTTCATTATATATTCAATTTAATTTTTGTCTTCACTATTTTTTTGTACTTATTGTAGTAGAGAGACATATTTGAAATGTTACCAACATATCCTACATCCTATCAATAGACCTAAGCTTTGGCCAAAATCTATTTGATGCTAACTCAATCCAACCACCTAAGATGAGGAGACAACCTAGAAGGCCAAAGAAGATAAGGAAGAAGGACCCAGATAAGAAAGTAAGGGATCCTACTAAGTAGCCAAGCATCATTCATCATACAAATGTGCTAAATGAAATAAATATGGTCATAATATGAGAAGATATAAAGGGAAAATAATGGTAGATAGAGGGATCCCCATTAGAGGCAATAAGGGCTCTCAATCAGCCTAAAGCAACAACCAACTAGGTTATCCCAATTAACATCTATAAATTCAATTCAAACTGTTAGCAAAAAATAAAGTAAAAAGCCAATGCAGCAGGGTTCTAAGAAGTCAACTGAAGCTATTAGGAAAGAGTTGAGGAAGAAGGCATTCTCAACAAAGGGTAAACTATATGTAATAAATGAAATACTAATGCTTATGTGTAAGGGAAGCAGAAGCAGGCAGAGCCAAGTCATATGCACACTAGAGTGAAAAAGTGTGGCAAAAAAGCACAGATGAACAAATGCATAATAAATATATAGGACTTTCTTAGGTTTATTTTGGAAGCCATTAGAATTGGCATATTTTAGGAATTCAGAATTTGCAATTGAAATTGCTCATTGAAATATTTTGAAATGTTTAGGGAAATTTTTTAAAATGCTCACTGAAATTGCAACTCATTTTGGTAAAAATATATCAATGAAGTTTCAGAATTTGCAGTTAATTTTGTTTCAGTTTTATGTTCACTTGCATTATACATATATAATGTTAGGTGAATGCAGTTAGTGGATTTATAGTAATGAATATCCTTGAGAAAAAAGATGAAAACTTGTTGGATTTATAATGTTATTAGATTGCAATTAACAATGTCTCAAAAGTATTATTCATTCCTTAAACTAATACATAACAGACATTAGAAAACTAGCATGAACATACTACAAAAACATCCCTAAGAAAAAGGATGAAAACTTACAATTGAAGAAATTTCTTTACAGAAAAAAGTATTATTCATTCCTTTAACTAATATAGAAAGATCACAAGAAAGCTAGCATGAGGACACTGCATTTACCAGCATGTATACAGTTTTGTATTTTAAGATGTGCAAGTATGTAGGTGCATAGTCCTTATATCTTGACATTTATTTCCATTTTTTTTCTAATGGTCATTGTTTAAATTATGGTTGACTATGGTATACCCTGTTATTGGAGTATCTTGTCTACATAAGTTAAGTATTTGTGAAAATATGCATAATCAGTATGCCTCGTTCTTGGTGCTCATTACTTAGGCATTATCAATATGAAATTTTGTTTTCTTTTTTTATCTTTTTCTATCAATTTTAAATAGTCAGTTATCTTATATCATTTTATGGAATTTTTATAGGTTTTGGGTTGCACTTTGATAGGATGATTTTATGTTATAATTATACTCTTTGGAGTATCAAGCTTTTACAAAATAAAATAAATACAAACATTTTTCATGACAAAAGCCATTTTTTACATTGTAGAATGGCATTTTTTTTCCTTTCACAAATGCTCCGGCCTTTCACAAACAGAGCACCATAAAATCTCAGCCAAAACATTTCACTACCCTTAAATCCATTGCAACCAGCAAGTAAAAACCATCTACCTACTTGAGAGTTTTCAACAACAAAATTACTAGAATTAAAATCACAGCACCAGTAAACCTAAATGTAACCTAAAATTGATGATTGGGATTCTACTCCGTCTAAGAAGTGAACAAGCTTGCCTCCTCATCGCAGTTGCATATCTTCCAACCTTTACCCTTCCAGCTCCACACTTTACACGCTTCGCTTTCTCCACCCATTGCAACACACGTTTCTTGTTTTCAATCTCCACAAGTGAAATTAGCTCTAGCTCATCGAAGAAAGAAATGAAATAAAAGGAATGAAAGTTTTAGCTGGCAATAGGCCTAGCTTATTTGCCACTCTAAGAGCCAACATGGAGGCTAGCGTGGATGGCTAATTATCATGTGGGCTTCTCCATTTGGCATTAGACGGGAGTTAATCAATTGGACTTGATTTAGTCTAATTTCAATTTTTGGGGGATCAAAATTAAATATTGTTTTAAAGATGAACCAAATGCACCCAAGTTCAATTTTTAAGGGGATCAAAATTGTAATCAAGCCTTGATTTCAGTATTATGCTAAAACTTGAAATATTCCCCTCATCACATCCAAAGTTTTTATTTTATGTAGGGGAAAACACAGATTGCTTCCTGAAGTTTGGATGAATGATAAAGATAGTAGATGAACTTCAAAATCTTAAATATTACCCCTAACTTTTAGAAAAAGTGAGACTACCTATGTTGTTATTAATAATGACAAAAGTGACACATGTGAGCCACTTGTGACCTTTAAGTTAACCTTTAGTCTTCATTTCATTCGCACTAAGCCACCATTCAACTCGATAAAAAATACGCAAATTTTATGTTATTATTTTTGAAGAAAATCGAAGATAACCAAAGATTTTAATATTTGAAATTGTTTTTAAAATTTGAAATAAGGTTTATTAAACTAAGTTTGCATCACCTTTATGTATTTTTGTAAAATTTTCTTCTTTTTATCTCTAATATATATTGATTTTGCAAATAATACAAAACCCTTCTAATTTTGTTTGCTGCATTTTTTGAATTTGAATTTTGAATTATAGGTTAAATTTTTAGGATTACAGCTAAAATATAATTAGGATTTTTGTGTTTGATGAAAATGTAAGAGTATTTTTTTTTCAAGGTAAAGTATAAACAAAGACATTCGTGTCATTTTACTAGAAAAAGTAAAAAAAAATAAATAATTTTTTTTATTCATTTGATTGTAAATGATAAATTTGGATCCTTTAAAATGCAAGATAACTTTAGGGGATAAAGTAGATTATTATAACGATTGATGAGAAAATCAAGTGAGTGGACAATTATAAATTTAAAAATTACTTTTTCGTTATTTGTTACTTATTGAATTTTGAGCTATTTATTTTTTTATCAATCGTTATGATGATCCACTTTATCTAAATGTAATTTAAAGACGCTAAATTTGTAATGGTGGCTTTTATTTTCTAACACGATTAAATAAGGAAAAAAAGAAGATTGGGGTCACAAGCTAGCAGCTTACGTGTGCCATCTCTGTTGGTTTTAATAGCAATATAAAGGATTTCACTTTTTCTAAAAGTTCAAAGATAATATATAGAATTTTGAAGTTCATATACTATTTTTGTTACTTGCCCAAACTTCATAGCATAATTTATATTTTTCCCTTTTAAATATAAGAACTTAAATAAAATGAAGTTTATAACAATGTAAAGTGAATTTTTACTTTCTCCCATACTAGCTATTAGCTTGTACGTTCACACAAGTCATTCCTAAGTTCAAAGAAGTTTCATAATCAATGGAGACAAGGCAAAAAATTCAAGGTTTTAGTGGAAAAATGTAATACCAACATGATATCAGATTAAAAAAAATATAAATCTATTGTTAATTGCATCAAGTTTAAAGCAAGGAAGAAAAATACTTGCTTCCAAAGTACTCATACTCTTTTAGGACATTTATCAAACATACAATAAACATCTATATCTATTATGAGAAACATGACAAATAGTTAGACTTGAGGATAGAACACATATGGAGAAGCAAAAGTTTACTTGTTCACCAAATAACAGATTCATAACAAAAAAAGGAAAGTAAACTAACCTTTGGGTATGAGCTGCTCTAGCCAAAGACACAAAGTTAAATCTTATTGCTAACTAACTCGAGCCCAGCACCCCAATCAAATTAACAATAGTATTAAGAATAGGAAGAGATTAAGACTGAATAACAATCATACACCGGTGCATAACTATTTGATCTATCCTAAGTTTCCCTTACGCATTGAATAATCATACACCAGTGCATAATTATAATACCCAATCACTACTTCATTAAACTATTATAACAATTACAGAATATGAAGTTCAAACTAGTAGATAATCACAATAGACATTCAACTAAGGGGCTCTATTAGCTAATCGTCATGTGTAATTAAAATAAAGAAACACTAGATAACCAAATTGGGAATAAATTAATAATAAAAATTAGGTATCACAATCAGAATTGAATTGAAGCAAAATTTCCATTGAATTGAAATAAAAATTTAGTTATTCATTACAAGAGAGTTAAAAACAAAAATAAAAAAAAAAAAAGAAAAAAACTTGAAAGAAGTAGTGCTCTTACCCTAGGAGATCTTTTCTTTCCTTACAAAGTTAGAAAAATAGAACAGAATGAAAGAATCAATTACTAAATGCTTCAACAGGGTTTTTCTATTAGCTTTCTTTTTTTCTATTTAGACTATTGAATTTGGTTGAATAAGGGAAAAATTAGACTTTGACGTCTTCATAAGAGTTGCAATCCGACATTTTATCAGTCCATTGACCTAAAACTTGTTAAAAACAGAGGTTTCTAATCTAACTTATAAGTCAAAACCTAAAATAGGTTTTGCAAAGCAGACCAACCCATAACAGATTTTATCTTTCAGCTTTATAGCTTTATAACTCCTACAAAATGGAAACATATCATCTTGAGCCCTCATGAAAGTTTTAGATGTGGGTCTTAACTATCTAATGGGCTTATATTTACACTATTTGAAGGAGTTCAAGATCAATGGGTTAGTACTTTGCTTTGGCTTCTGGACTAATTTTAACCCACTAAACATTTGAACTGGGCTTGAGACTTTCGATAACAATTGTAGGCCTTTCCTTTAACTTTCCAATGATATAAGAATCAACCCAATCAAATGTTTAGAATTTCAAATATAACTAAAAGTTTGAAATAGTATCAAATTACTAAATTAATCTAAATTAGTTCCAAATCTGACCAGATCATGAAACTAATCACAAGTATTCTAATTTACACATAATCATGACAAAATATTAAATATAAAAGAAGTATAAAATATGTAAATATTGAATTCATCAAATTCCCCAACACTTAGCTCTTGCACGCTCTCAAACAAGATACAAAACTTAACTCAAAATAAATTCCAAACACTAACTCTTCAATAATGATAAGATTACAAAATCATAAGCAAGGACACAACAAATATTCTTCGGAGACATAGCACATCATAAAACAACACTCTAGATAACTTAAAACTTAAAATCAATTAGCATAGTAATTTCTTTCAAAAGGAAGCAAACCAAATTGGTAGAACCTCATAAGATAAGCTTTCCAACTCTCTTAGTATTTAAGGGAAAGTGTCTTGTTTGAATTCACTTAATGAAAATGTACTATTATAAGTTTAGTTATCATCTAATCTCCACTACTCAAATCACATGCACCACATAAATTAAAAGAACTTTTCAAGGCTTGTAATGGGGTCAAGGGAAAGGTGAGGAATGATATGGATGTAATAATGCAAAACCAAAGAGGCTAATAGAATATTGGTGCATAGATTCAAACAAACAAACAAAATAATTAAAATCAGAATTTAACATCATAAATTTCAACATTGATTAACTTCTCATTTTATTTTTTTCATTTACCTATTCTTCTCTTTTTCACTCACTTTTTCCATCCATTTTTTTCTTTTCTTTTTGTTTTTTTAGCTATTTCTTTTTGAACTCTTTCTATTTTATATTTCTTTTTCTTGTTTTGTTTCTTTTCTTCCTTTTTTTCCTTTCATTTTTTTTCATTTGTTTTTTTTTCTTTTTCATTTTCCTTGACAATTGTAATGATTACATTTACTTTTTCACCAAACAATTAATATACCCCCACACTTATTCAAGACTTTATCCTACAAATGAATCAAATGCTCTACTTATCCCTAATATTAGATAAAGACATTAAAGGCTTTAGCTTGTTAATGGACTACATAATAAGAAAGATGAGTCAATTAGGCTTAAAGGGGCTCATTAATGATAAATTGCAAGGTTGGCTAACAGAGCAAAAGTGGCTCAATTAAAAAATGCATTAATCAAATTCATACGTGTATGTGCCAATGTAATTTCAAAAAGACTTAGAGCAAATTCTAGAAAAACAAATACATAGAAGAATATCACACATAAGAAAGAAAAGGGAACTAATATACATGTTCAATCCATAAGCCCAAAACTTCATAGATGAAATATCTACCAAATTCAATCTACTAACATTCTAAAATCCATCACCAAACTAATCAATTTCAAGATTCAAGATGCAAGACAGTTTGTTCAATTATGTTATGCAACCTTCAAATTCTATGATTTCTATTCATGACATAAACAAACTCAACATTAATGAAAAGCACCTGAATAAACAAAATACACATTTTTTTATTAAAAAAAACACAAGCATAATAATCCTAATTATTGAAATTTGAAAAGCATCATAAAGTCCCCCCAACACTCAAATTTTGCATTGTCCTCAATACAAAACACAAAATTATCAGCAAATCTTCAATTTAAGAAAGATTCATGCATTTTATTCTCAAATTGATCCTAGATACAAAATGTATTATCTACTCTTTAATTACTTAGCCAAGAATTAATTTAAACCCATCACTAAAATTAAATTCTTATCGTTCTTTCCTAATTTCACTAATTCAAGCCTAATATCCAAATTAAATGTTAGTACTAATTTACTCGAGGCTAGCATCTCAATCAAATTAATAATAACATTAAGAACGAAAATAAGCTAAGACTAGATAAAAAATCATATATTAACACATAATTATTTAATCTATCATTCTTTTCCTTTGGATATTGAACAATTATACACCAATGTATAATCATAATACCCAATTACTATTTCGTTAAACTATTATAACAATTATATATTATGAAGTTTAAGTTAACAGATAATCTCAATAAACAATCAACTATGGGTCCTATTATCATCTTATGCAATTAAAACAAAGAAATAATAGGTAACCAAATTGGGAATAAATCAATAATACAAATCAAGTCTCACAATCATAATTAAATTGAAGCAGAATTTCCTTTGAATTGAAAAAAGAGTTTAGCTACTCATTATAAAAGAATTAAAAATAAAAATAAAAAGACCTAAAAGAAAGTGGTGTTCTTGCCCAGGATAACTCCTCCTTCTTTACAAAGTTAGAAAAATATAATAGAATAAAAGAATCAATCTTTAAGTGCTTCAACTAAGTTTTTCTATTAGCTCTCTTCATTTCTATTTGGGCTACTAAATTGGGTTAAATAAAAGTATAATTAAACTTTGGTGTCTTTATCAAAGTTGCAGGCTTACTTTTTAGCAATTTACTAGCCTAAACCTTACTCAAAATGGACGTTTCTAATCCAACTTATGAGTCAAAACCAGAAACAGGCTTTATAAAACAGACCAACCCATAACAAATTTTGCCTTTCAGCTTCATAGCTTTTTTAACTCCTTCAAAGCGATATCGTTTCAACTTGAGCCCTTCATTAAAGTTGTAAATGTGGATATTAGTTGTTCAATGGACTTGGGTTTGCATTGTTTGAAGGACTAAACCTTCACAAAGGGTAAAAATACCATAACTGGTTTAAGATCAGCAGACCACCATTTTGTTTCAACTTTTATGCCAATTTTGACTCACTAAACATTCAAACTAAGCTTGAGAATTTTCATAACAATTGTAAGTCTTTCTCTTAACTTTTCAATAATGTAAAAATCAATACAATCGAAGGTCTAGAACTGCAAATATCTAAAATAGTATCAAATTATCAAATTACTCCAAATTAATCTCAAATCTGACCAAATCATTAAATCAATCATAAATACTTCAATTTGCACACAATTATAACAAAAAATTAAATGTAAAAAGGTATAAAATATATAAATATTACATTCGTCAACCGACCCTAGACAAAGACACAAAATAAAAACCTTTATTGGTTATTTTGAAGAAAATCAGAGAGACCAAAATAAACTAAAAATCATACCAGGTTCATTGTCCATAATAGAATAAGAAAATATTGAATTCCCACGAAAAAATTCAACCTTTTGAACATTAAACAGAAACACAAAACCAATAACGGTGCCAACAAATGAAATTTTGTCATAAAAAATCTCATTTTTATATATAAAAAAAATTCAAATTCAAAACTTAGTAATCCAAATCCAGAACAAACGCATATCTGATAAAATTTACTCCCAAAGCAATCCAAAAGAATAGAATAAAAATTTTAAAAAATTAAATATTAAAAAATAAATACAAAATAGAAATTACCCACAGATAATCCAACGAGTAGTGCGACATCAGTGGGTTAAAGCGCATACAATGAGGCATTTAGCGAGAGAGGATGCTGATGATTACGTTTGAGAGAAGGAAACTTCGTGGAAGTCATGGAGGGAAGAGGAAAAAGGGGGAAGGAAAGAAAAGAGGGAAAAAAAAAAAAAAAAAGGAAAGAAAAGCATGTCAAAAAATTTTCGAAACAGGCCATTCCACAGAAGGGCAGTCCAAGCTGAAGGCCACAGAAAGTGGTTTAGGGGCAAAAATGACATGCAGCCTAGTGACAAAAAGGCAGGGAAACTTTAATCAGAGCCTGACACGTGTTCAAACGAAGGCTATGGAGGTGGACGAAGAAAGGCATCTTAAGCGTTTATATAGATAGTGCAAAAATTATAATAAACAATTTCATATGTCAGAAATATAAATGTCTCCAATTTCATTTTAAGAAAACCCTCTCTACTGTCCTTCCTTTAGAACTATTGGCAAACGATATTTAGATCCGCTTTTGCATCATTATATCTCACCCTTTTTCCAGCTAAACTATTACATCTCATTCCGAATTTTCTTTATTTTTTGATTTTTGATATATTACAGAAAAAGAAAAAGAGACATGATAGATGAAAATGTCAAGATAGAATTAGTGTAAAATGTGTCTAATGTAGGCTAAATATAAAAAATGATGTTGTCAGTGCTAGATATGAAGATAGTAAGATATTGATTAACTTGTTGATATTACTATCAAGGACTGAACAGTAGAAAGCTATTCAAGTTATCAAATATCAGATAGTAAAAAAAAAAAGGGAGTACTGCAAAATTTAAAATTTAAAATTATTATAAAGGGCTTAATTGGTAGAGACCTTATGAAATTAGTCTCTCAATTATTAAACATTTCATGGAGAAATGCTAATTAATGTCTTACAGCAGTGAATGGGTATTATCATCATGAAATATAAAATGTGTGAACGTAATTTGCACCAATCACAGTCAATCTAAATTGATAAAATTAGTGAAGCATTTATGAAATAATTAACTTCATATTCTTAGAAGTCATTTTAATTCACTCTCCACCATAGGCAGTGTGTATAACATTACTTGTTCTGACATAAACTTCTAAATAATTCTTAACTCACACTCCTATACCCACTCTCACTTACATCCTCTCACATTCTGATGAGATCCAAAATTCTGAGATCCACTAATTCATAAAAAGATGTGGATGGATGAGTAGGTTTAAGGGAGTGAGTGTAGCATTACTACAGAAAGAAAGACAACATATACATAACCGACTTCCCACAGGATGTAGAGAAAGGAGAGTAAACACATAATTATTGATCAAGTATACATGACTAATGACTTATTATCCCCTTTCCCCCAATTTGCAACAGTTTAATACAACAAAGCACGAAATGATCTCATTACCTCTTTTGGCTATGACGACATCATCTAAATGTCCCATGGCTCTACTTGTTTCCTCAAATTAAAAGAATGTCTCAATTCTAAGGACTTTGAACATCACTTTTTGAAAAAATTAGCCAGTTCACCTTTCTCATACAAGGAGGTCAGAATATCACAGCCCCCAACCAGTTCACCATTCACAAAGATCTGTGGAAATGTTGGCCAGTTGCTATACTTCTTCAGTGTTTCCCTCAATCCGTAGTTGTACTCTTCATCCAGCACATCAACACTCTCATAGTCTACTCCTTCACTTTCAAGAATGCCAATCACCCTCTGCGAGAATCCACATTGTGGTGCTCTTCTTGAGCCCTTAATAAAGGCAACTACCTTGTTCTCCTTTACCAGCTTGTCAATCAGTTCCTCAAGTGGGACAGTTAATTGTGTGTGACGACCAGGAGTCAATCGAAGATCAGCCTTCTTCTTAGGCGGTTGCCTAATCCAAGTGGCATTTCCTGATTCATTACCTGGTGGAATCTTTCCACTAACTTTTATGTATTCTTCCATCCATGATTTCCATGCTTGGGTAAGAGCTTCTCTGTCAGGTTCATCTACTACTCCAACCTACAGCAGACTCACAATAAATTCACTATCCGGAGGATATTATCACTAGAACATGGTGACCTCAATCCTCTAAATGATAGCATGTTGCCAAAGCATATCCTCACAACAAAATAGAAGATCAAACCCTTCAAGTGATAGTCTTACACTCTTACTCATAATTCCGTGCTTTTACTCTATTTATATCTTATCATTTAGGCTGTAGGGGAAAGGCATATGGCTTGTGAGTTATAATATTATTTCAGGCAAAAGTGATAATACTTTGGCCCAAATGAACGTTTGGAGATCCAAAATCATTTTAGAACCTATTCAGACATTCCACATATGTGAGGATTTTCCACTACTTTAAACCTATTCAGACATTCCACATATGTGAGGATTTTCCACTACTTTAAACCTGATAATGTGAATCCCCTGTTAAAGCTCAAAGCTTCAAGTCAGTCATGGGGCCAGGACACAATTTTAAGTGGACACATTGATTATGAGGGTATGGAATAAGCCCATGCAACTATAAAGTGAGAACTAAGAAAAGATGAAAATAAAAGGTTTCCAGGTGCCAAAAAAAATTTCTACTTCCCTCATTCATGTCATTCAATTGCTGCCAATATGAAGTTGGTTTGAAACTAACCTCATTTTAAACAAAACTAAAAATTAGATAACAAAAGGTGTAATGTAACATATAACCAACTCATTCTCCAATCTCTGGTCCGGTCTACTTATGTTATAACTTAAATACATACTTCTGATGCTTGGCTTTCTGTGAGATTAAATCCCTCGATCACCAAAGCTCTCAAAGTATAACAAGGACAATGATGTAGAAACTGCAATTTAGCAACAAAAACTAAGCATGCATCTTCATGTAACTATCAAAAAGCTCTACCGCCATGGTTGGTATAGATGAATGGAATTGGGGATAGTGAAAATGAAAGGGTTGGAGCTGGGTGTGCTTTATAAGAAAGGTGGAAGCAGGAAAAAAAGGACAAACTGAAAATTGACCTCATTTCAATAACTTATTTGGCTTCATTAAGATTGAAACAAAGAGAAATCAAAATGTGACATTTATTTGAATGAGCGTTATCTTATTTCTCTTAATCTCTGTGTTGCACGGACGCAAGGGTACAACCGCACAATTAACAAAATCTCAAACAGACATAGTCATTGAGGCCAGTCTAAGTCAGATTGTGATATTTATGTGAATGAGAGTGGGTTCGTGAAACTTAACGAGAGAGTGTAGCATTACTCAGCTAACATCCCACATTTTTTTTTTATTGGAGACAAATAAAATTCACCATTTTCGTCTATATTTCTTCGTCTTCCTCTAAACTCTTGTACCAGACAAGAATCCTACTTTAAGTTAGCATCTTCGTACACCTAAATTTTCCTTCTCTTAATTTTCCCCACTGCGAAATTATCACATAGAATAGAAACCTTGAATAAGAAACTAAAAGACATAAAACCATACCTTGACGGAGCCACAGAGCTCCGGCACCGATTTCCGGTGAGTAGAAACACTAGCCGCTATGTTCCGCGATAAGCCAATAAACTGAAGCTCACCGTTCTTGTCATAAACAGCATAAACGCCAGCACCCGCCGGCAACGCTCCAGCAACGTCGTCGATCTCTTGCGGCACCGCCGCCAGCTCCGTCTCGCCGAGATTCTTCACAGCTAAAGCTACCATCCATGAACGAGGTTTATCTGTACTATAGGGTTTCATAGAAATAGAACGCAAAGTTACAGAAGGTTTAGTGTGAAAATTGAATGATAAGGCAGGAGTATATAGGGGAGAGTATGAAGACGATAAACGAAGAGAAGGGAGCGTTTGCGTTGAAGTGAGGTTGACCGCGGCCATTGATGAAAGCTCGGAGAGTTGAAGAAGAATATCTGCTTCTGCTAGATATGATTTTGGTGCTGTCAAATGTTTGCTGTACATATGACAAAAGGGACCAATATTAGCCTGAGCCCACCTAGCCGAGCATTTAAAATGATATTTTATATATACATATACACCAGAATCCGTGGAGGTGGCTTAAAACAAGAGAAAGACAAACAAATGAAAATAAGGATCACATATGGATTATAAAATAAAATTTTCTTATTGAATTTGAAAAGAAAATTTACAATTTAGGCAAAACTCTAGACAACTCCAAAGATTGTTTAAAGAGAGAGCATTCAAAATTTTTCGAATGCCCTATATTTGAAACCAGAGGTCTATTTATAGAGAAATTTTATATTTTACTATTTACTACAATTTTGATCCCATAAAGCTATGGTGAACTACTATAGTGTCTTTAATTTGTTCCTTTTCAAAAGTTATTTGAAGTCTGCTTCTTGTCCATCTGAAAATATTCTAATTCCTTATGTTGTGAGTATTTTTGGAACCACACAAATAGACTAGTAAAAGTTTAATGGATAAGTCCAATTGATGAAGGCCCAACTTAACCAGGATTGAGATCGTGAGAGCAAAGCATCAGGTTGCCAAATTCGAATTCAAATTACTGGTTAACAAGGGTCAAAATAACAACCTTAGGTCATTAAGGACGAGGTCTAGCCCGCTGCTCAAAATATGCCCTCCCAGTCATCAATTCAGAGTAGACCGTTCAATTTCTCATTTAATACAAATCTGTTAATAATCGTTGTAACTGATTTATGATTCATTTTTTTTATAGAATACATTATAACACCCTGACTACTATAAAAAAGGTTTGAAATCATTGTAAAAGAGAGAGACAATATAGATAGAATACTCAGCAAAAGACTGAAAAATAACATAACCATGGATGTAGGCCTTGCATCTAGCTGAACCATGTTAGAAAGCTCTTGGTGTCCTTTGTTTTTTCTCTCTTTCTCTCTTGTCCTTACAAATTTGCTTTCACAACTTGCAGTTTCGGGTACAAGACTTGGGTTGATTGAATTTTGCCATTAACATTTTGGCATTAGAGGAAGGGCCCCAAAACTGCATTCTTTTTGATTTCTTGCTTAACTGCAATGGCTAGAGGAAGGACTACCAAGAGCATAAACGTTGCCGCTGACCAACCTGAAGGTCACATAGAATAATAGTGGGAAATGTTACCGGTTGGGGGCCCAGTTCTTCCTGTGGCAGGTGCCTTTGTTGTCCCTACTACAAGTGTTGCCGCTGGCATGGCTCAAGTGCTGCTACTGGCATGGCTCTATTGATCCCTCGCTAGCCTGCTGCTTTTGTTCCTATGACTGACAGAGTGCAAGTGTGGCACCAACATTAGGGGACACTTGAGAACACAGTGAGCGAATTGGCTGATGTCGTTAGCGCTGGCTCAGGCACAGGCACAAGCCCAGGGCACTTGAAGACAAGGTAAGGTCACTGCGCCCAAAGGAGAACTCCAACAGCCACGAGAAAGGGCTTAGTAGGAGAGGCTAGTAAGAGAAAAACATTAATGAGCTGGTTCAGTTTGCTCTTCTAATTCACGGCTAAGGTCGAAGGTCTATTGAGCTCGCATGGATGATGATGGAGATAATCAGTGACATGAGAGTTCACATTGAGAAGGAAGATCAGACAAGACCAATTGGGGACATAGATTATACTGTTATTCATTGGGTCAGGAGCATAGTAGATGGCATAAAACCTTAGATCGCCATTCCTATGACCAGGGAGGTGCAAAAAGCCATCGATCCTCCAATCGTTGATCTGAAGCACAAGACTTGATGATTGAAAAGTTGTTTCAGAGGGTATAGTAGTTAGAAAAATGCCTTCTAGCTTAGGATCATCAAGACCATTACGAAGAAAGGACACCATTCACCAAGGAAATTGAGACATAATCTCTTCCTTATAGGTTTAAGATCCCCAACATCCCACAGTACAATGGGGACAGTGACCTATATGACCACCTGGATGTGTTCAATGTCTAGATGGATTTTCTAACGACCAATCCACTAGTCAGATGCCATGTCTTCTTAGCCACCTTTGGAGACATACCTTGGACATGACTTAGGAGTCTCCCAGCTCATAGCATTTGCAGTTAGGAAGAATGCCAAAGGAGATTCATCAACTAATATAAGGCACTGAGAAGGTAGCTTGCACCATCCTACCACCTTACGGTAGTCTTCTAACAAAAAAATGAATCATTGAAAGACTACATGACCCAGTTCAAGTGTGAAGTCAGCAATGTAGAAAACCCCTTAGATGAAAGCATCTTGCTAGTGATCTTGATAGTACTTTGCAAGCATGGCAAGCTATATGAAAGCATATACAAATCTCCAGTGAGGGACCAAAGCGAATTTTATGAACGAACAACCAAAGAGATCAGATGGTAGGAGACCTTTGGCTTAAAAAATTCTAATCAGGAAGACAAGGCAAAAAGCTCCAACAAGAATAAAAAGAGGAGTAATGGCCGAAATGATAAATAGAGTCAGAAGGATGGCTAAGATAATTAGGCTGCAAAGAAGGCTAGAAATGAGTGACCTCAGCGTCAAGGTTACCATGACAGCTACAGCATCCTATCTAATACTCAAGATAGGATCTATGTAATAGAGAAGAATAGGGAAAACTTTGGGAAGCCTAATCCTATAGGGATTCCCAATAGGCTCAAGAATAAAGATAAGTTTTGTGCCTACCATGATAAAATCAGGCACAATACTTTGAATTGTTGGGCACTCAAAGACACGATTAAGGATATGATCAAGAAAAGTTGCTTGAAAGACTATGTGATATAACTTATAGAGCAGAGACTTTAACTACCCCTGCGGGCTCTTGACCAAGAACAAACACTTGAAATGAGAATCATATTCTAATCTTGTAATGTTATCCAAAAGTTAATAAAAGCACCCATGTTTTTCCTTAAATTTTTATATCGGTGTTTATTTCTAAATAAATTTTCAGTAAGAGTTATACAGGAAGCGAGCTATGCTTAGTATTGGCAAAGTTGACTCGTGCTAGCTGAGGCACAGCTTTCATGGGACCTACCTGGGCACTCAACTCGTGATAGTCGAGGTACATTCATGTGACCTACCTAGGCATTCAACTCATGCTAGCTAAGGCATAACGCTTATGGGACCTACCTGGGCACTTGATTCGTGCTAGCTGAGGCATATTTGTGCGACCTACCTGAGCACTTAGTTTATGCAATCTACTAAGCATTCAATCTAACAAATATACATTGTCATGCTTGACAAATATACATTATCATGGTTAGCTAGCTGAAGCGGGACTTACCTGGGCATTCGACCTGATAAATATACATTGTCATGCTTGACAAATATACATTATCATGGTTAACTAGCTAAGGTGTGACCTACTGGGCATTTGACTAGATAAATATACATTGTCATGCTCGACAAATATACATTGTCATGAAATGCAAGCTGAGACGCATTAATGTGATTTATTGAGTATTTAACTTGATTAATATTTATTAAGCTATGGTTCACGAGCTTAGGGCCATTCATGTCAACATTGTTATCTTATGTGACCTACTGAACATCCAACTTGGTGTAAACTTGGAAAGGTAAGGAAATTATGGAAAATTCATTAAAAACCTCATTCAAACAAGATAAATGTACATATGAAAATTCAAAAATAACGATCAAAATAAGCCTATAGCTATCATATCCTAAAAGGAAGGCTGGCTTTTAAGAGCTAAACCCTGGTAGGTTAGAGAATTAACATATAAGATGAGCAAGTTGACCATCATATGGTCTTCGACTAGGCTACTTTCAAGCTTCTTCATATCCTCTAGAGATAAGAGCTCGTCCCTCAACTTTATTGCCCCCAATGCACTTTGAGAAACTAAGCAGTTAAGTCACCTTACATAGAAACAAAAGAATCAAGGTGAAAGAATTGAACTCACCAGCATTACCATGGGGGAATAATCCGAGATTTGTACAAAACTTCTCAGGATCCTTAAAAAGGAATTCCCATGATGAGATAATGGAGTTTTTTATGTAGTAGGCCATACACACCTTGGATCACCATGTCTAAAACCTAGAATACTTGACCAATGAGCCCATTAGGTTACTAAACCCTATGAAACAGAAAAAAAGGTTTCTCTCACCTTATATAAGTCACCTGGCCTCACTGATTGGTTTGGAAGTTGATTAGCTACCTTTAATCTAACAGTATAGCAAAAAATAAGGCTTAATCATTGCCACGTCAATGGCTATGGAAAAACACACATTAAATGTAGTAATGATGGTATGGATTGGTATAGATAAAATGACGGGACAAAAGTCTAAACAACAGTATGGCTAATCGTGATCGTCAGCTTTTACCAATGAATTATAACTCTCAATCCGTAGATCGAACTGAAAGTTAGGGGCGAATGTTATGGGTATTTTTGGAACCAGACAAATGGGCTGGTAAAAGCTCAATAGACAAGCCCAACTAATGAAGGCCTAGCTCAACCAAGATTGAGGTCGTAGGAGCAAAGCATCAAGTCACCAAATGCAAACTTAGATCATTAGTTAACAAAGGTCAAAGCAGCAACCTCAAGTCATTAAGGACGAGGTCTAGCGCACAGCTCAAAACATACTTTCCTAGCCATCAATTCAGAGAAGATCGTTTGATTACTTATTTAATATGAATCTGTTATTAATCATTGTAACCGATTTATGATTCATTTTCGTTATGAAATATATTGTAATACCTTGACTACTATAAAAAAGGGTTAAAATCATTGTAAAAGAAAGAAAGAGACAATACAGATATAACACTAAAAACTCAGCAAAAGATTGAAAAATAACATAATCATGGACATAGGCCTTGCATCTGGCTAAACCACATTAAAAAGTTCTTAGTATCCCTTATTCTTTCTCTCTATCTCTCTCTCTTCCTTGCAAATTTACCTTCACAACTTGTAGTTTGGGGTGCAGGACTTAGGTTAAACAGATTTTTGCTATCAACACCTTTGATAGGCACTTTAATTTGCATTTCTTCTTTTCATTTATTACCAACACTTTGATTTGTTTCTTTCTACTGACATTTGAACTTGCATTTACATTTGAATTTGGTCTTCATTTGAACTTCATTTAGACTACCAACACTTTGATTTGTTTCTTTCTGCCGACACTTGAATTTGCATTTGAATTTGATCCTTATTTAAATTTCATTTTGACTACTTAGTTATCACTGAAGTTAATGGCAAAACAATCATCTTCATTGGATTAAGCATAATCTTTTGCTTCCTCTGAAGACTTTGAGACATAGGATTCTGCTTCCTCAGTATTTATAAGTTGGTGAAAAATTTCTTACAACTTCATTACATACTCATGCTTTGAAGAGATATGTGCTAAGAAAGCTATGATTTGAGATTTGTTCTGGAAAAATTGATGACTTCCTTCTCTCATGTTTTTGTGGAAGTGCGCATTTTCTTGAAACCACATAGACATAAGTCTAGGAAATTACCCAGAAAAATGGACATGCTATCTCTTAAAAGAAAATCTTTTTATTCCAAACAAAAATCAGGTTTCTTGGACCTTACATTTTCTAAGGAAATATTGCACCAATTAAGAGAGCAATTCAATTTACTGACAAATTTTCAGATTAAATTCTTGACAAAACTCAACTTCAAAGATTTTTAGGATGTTTAAATTATGTCTTAAATTTCTTTCCTTAAATGTCCAATATTATACAACTTTTGCATGAATGTCTCAAAAAGAATCCTCTTCCTTGGACAGATGTTTATACAAATGTTGTCAGAAGAATCAAACTTCACGTCAAAAGTCTTCCATGATTGCAAATTTCTGATCCATCTACATTAAAAATTGTTAAAATAAATGCTTAAGACTTGGGATATGGAGGAATTCTTGAGCAAAAGAAAAATTCAAAAGATCAAGTCTTTGCATTTACATCAAATCATTAGAATCATGCACAACAAAATTATTCAACTATCAAAAAAGAAATTTTAGCAATAGTTTTATGCATAAACAAATTTCAAAGTGACATTCCTAACCAAAAATTTATTGTTAGGTGTTGACGGTGAAATTTGGTTCATACGGAGGACCCAAACTTCAGCCAACGGGTGTCCGGTGGGGGCTCATGTATTTCTCATGCAGTGACTAAATTTATCAATGGCCTAGCGCATGGCAACCATATATTGAGGCTAGGTTCAGTTTTAGATGAGTAACAACAGTGATGTTTAGCTCGCATCCTGCATGCAGCAAGAACACGTCAACGACCTCGAGTTCGCACCTTCTGTCCTTCGAGGTCAACACCAAGCCGAACAGAAACCCAGAGTGGGGGGGCTTGTCATTCCAACTCGAGCAATATTACAGCTCACACTTGAACAAAGCTAAGTTCTCATTCTTTATCTGTTTGAATGAGCTGGATATAATTTTTTATCCCAATACTAAATATTTTGTTACGGCTGATTCCCTACTCCTTCTCTTTCAGAGCTGAAATTGCACTACTGGGTGTCCAGGTAAGTCACACAGATGTGCCCAATAAACACCCAAACTCATGCCAGTCGAGGCATCCCCATGGGAGAGAGGCTAACGGCCACTTGTGCTCCCATGGTGGGAAAAACCCCAAGGCAATTGCCAAAAATGGGACAATACCTCTAGGGAACAAGATCTCCTGATAAGGTGCCTTTCTAAGGCAACACTACATCCAGGTTAAACTCTACTGGGTCAAACTCCACGGGAACCCCAGAATGGAACCCCGTCAACACTCCAAACACCCTGCTCATCGTACATCTGAGCGACCTCCTTAGTCATTCAATATGATATATGTTTTTTAAATCATGATTTTCGGCTGAAAGCCCATTTATGCTAAATCATACAATTTATTAATATCTGCTACCGAAGTCGATTGGCTTGTCGAACACTCATTCTACTCAAATCTTTTAAATTGTGATTTGTAGGAATTTATCTCAGCACGACATATCAGGCTTTTGGTAGTAGAAGTCTAACTCCCAGTTCACAAAGCGCACTGCGAGTTAGGAGGCTTATGCTGTATGTGTTTTTCAGATAGGCTAGTAAAAGGCCCAGCTGGAAGGAGCCCAACACAGCTGAAGGAAGTCTTCCTTCGCCAAGGCTAACTGAGCACGTAGACTGAGAAAGAGCCAATCAGCAGAGGCTGATTGATGGAAAGCCTGTAATAGATGAATGACAGACTTAGCCTTTTATATATAGGCTCTATGTAATAGGAAAGGAAGGAGGAACTCATTTTTAGAGAGGGCATTCTGAGAAAAATAGAGAGAACCCATTTTGTAACAAAGAGAGAGCTCAGAGAGTAGAGAACCATGGAGCTCATAAGAGAGAAACTCTTGTATAACTGTGTACAAGCAAGCATTTCCCAGCAATAAGATCAACCATGGACGTAGGGTCCAGTGACATCTGAATTTGGCTGAACCACGTTAAAAAATCTTGTGTTCTTCTCCTTCTTCCTCTATTTTTTGCACTAAGTTACAGGTAAGGGTTCACCGAATCATCCCTGTTGGCTAAAGTTTAGGTCCTCCGTATGAGCCAAATTTCACCGTCAATATTTCGCACCGTTTGTGGGGACTCCACCTGCATCCTAGTTGATTTTTTATTGTGATGGCTAGCCTGTTTGAATATCGTCATATGAAAGCCATTGTTTCTCTGGTTAGAGGTCTCGCCTTCATCAAAGAGCAATGCACGAACCAACAAACCATCAAGCTCCTCGGCTAACCTCTCTTCCTTTTCTAGTGAATCGTTCAACTTTGGACTGCCTTATTTGCCACTCAACCAGTTACTGCCACCCATATTCTCTAGCCATAGCAATAGCTTGTGGGAATCTAGGATGGTAGCCTGAAGTTGAGCTCACGATGTCCAATGATTAGAGGTGGGCTCGTACTCTAGCCATGCTCAGTGTCACTACATAATGGGACTCCTTGACCGCAGACCCGTGCCTCAGCCATGCAATGTGATGGTCCTAGTAGTGACAAGCCTCTGGCTACCCAGCAGTAGCATGAAGCTCACACTCAACTGCAGTTGCATTTCAATGTCAAGCTCATTGCATGTTACAGTGTGTTCTTCACACCCAACTGTATCTCATCTCAATGCCAGGCTGGTAGAGTGCAACAATCTGCACAATGACGAGATCAACCCCTCTTAACTCATGCAACAACAAGTTTGACCTTGTAGTAGTTCAGTCCTCACAGTGCAGCAGTCCTTGCACCGTGATGGTCTTCACTGTGTAGCAGTTTTCACACCGTGACAATCTTTACAGTGCAGCAGTCTTCACATCGTGATGGTCTTCACTGTGCAATAATCGTCGCACCATGATGGGCTTCGCTATGTAGCAGTCCCCATGATAATAGCCTATAATAGCACGCTCTAGTCATGAACTCTCAGCTGCCATGAATTAGGAACAGCTTTGACGTGGATCAGCAACACGCTTCCTTGCAACTAGGCAGAGGCCAAGCCCGGTAACTAGCCCCCACACAAGGCATGCAGCATCCAGTTTCAATGGAGGGCTCGTGCAACGACCATATAGTGTTCAGGTTTGACAGCCAAAGCTATATGTCTATGCAACCTAGAACAGTTTCACGCCCGTACCATCATGCATTGACGTTGAACCAAAGGATGAGCTCACGTCCAACTTCTATCCATTTCCACACCAGCTCAGAGTCCATGCAGTAGCTTGGGCAACAACGAGTTTACAGCAGCCCACTTTCATCGCAAGCTTTCAATAGCTAACAAGCTTCCAACTGCAAGCCTGGTCTTCTCAGCCACGCATGATGAGTTTGGCCATACAGTAGCTCGAGCTTGTAATAAGGTGGCAGCATAGTCCTCACGTCCAAGCTGTGCATCGATGACCCAACAAGCCCATGTTGGTAGCATTATTCTAAACATGATTTCGCATGTGGGAATAATGATGAGCTACTATCACCATGAGGAGGCCGCGCTTGTCCAAGTGGCCATGCAATCCTATGTCTGGTGGGGGCTCGTGCATTTCTCATGCAGTGACTAAATTTATCAACGGCCTAGTGCACGGCAACCATATATTGAGGCTGGGTTCAGTTTTGGATGAGTAATAGCAATAATGTTTAGCTCGCACCCTGCATGCAGCAAGAACATGTCAATGACCTCAAGTTCGTGCCTTCTATCCTCCGAGGTCAACACTAAGCCTAACAGAAACCCAGAGTGGGGGGCTTGTCATTCCAACTCGAGCAATATTACAACTCATACTTGAACAAAGCTAAGCTTTCATTCTTTATCTGCTTGAACGAGCTGGATATAATTTTTAATCCTAACATTAAATATTTTGTTATGGCTGGTTCTCTACTCCTTCTCTTTCAGAGCTGAAATTGTACTACTGGGTATCTAGGTAGGTTACACAGATGCATCCAATAAACACCCAAACTAATGCCAGTCGAGACGTCCCTATGGGAGAGAGGCTAAAGGCCATCTGTGCTCTCATGGCAGGAAAAACCCCAAGGCGATTGTCGAAAATGGGACAATACCTCTAGGGAACAAGATCTCCTGACGAGCCACCTTTCTAAGGCAAAACTACGTCTGGGTTGAACTCCACTGGGTCGAACTTCATGGGAACCCCAAAATGGAACCCTGCCGACACTCCAAACACCCTGCTCATTGTGCATCTGAGCGACTCCTTGGTCATTCAATATGATATATGTTTTTTAAATCATGATTTTCTGGCTGAAAGCCCATTTATGCTAAATCATACAATTTATTAATATCTGCTACCAAAGTCGATTGCCTTATCAAACACTCATTCTACTCAAATCTTTTAAATTATGATTTGTAGGAATTTATCTCAGCATGACATATCAGGCTTTTGCCAGCAAAAGTCTAACTCCCAGTCTGTAAAGCACATTGCGAGTTAGAGGGCTTATATTGTATGTGTTTTTTAGATGGGCTATCAAAAGGCCCAGCTAGAGGGAGCGTAGCCCAACTGAAGGAAATCTTCCTTCACTAAGGCCAGCTGAGCGCTTCGATCGAGGAAGAGCCAGTCAATAGAGGCTGATTGATTGAGAGCCTGCAATAGCCGAATGGTAGACTTAGCCTTTTATATATAGGCTCGATGTAATAGGAAAGGAGGGAGGAACTCATTTTTAGAGAGGGCATCCTGAGAAAAATAGAGAGAACCTATTTTATAACAAAGAGAGAGCTCAGAGAGCAGAGAGCCATAGAGCTCATAAGAGAGAAACTCTTGTATAACTGTGTACACAGCCAACATTTCCTAGCAATAAGATCAACCATGGACGTAGGGTCTGGTGACATCCAGATTTGGCCAAACCACGTTAAAAAATCTTAAGCCCTGTTTGGTAGGGTGTTTTTTTGTTTTTAAAAATAGTTTTCTTGTTTTTCTGTTTTCTGAAAACAAAAAAACCTGTTTGGCAGCTTGTTTTTAAAAACTGTTTTTCAAAAACTGTTTTC
>JANHAO010003286.1:0-26443 GCA_026873985.1 Saraca asoca
ATTATAAGAAAAATAATTTATAATATTAAATATAATTATTTTAAAATTAAAAATAATAATTTATATTTTAAACCTGAAGACTATCGTCCGTCCACGGGAGCCACGTGTTCTAGGGCCCATAGTTTGCATCCATGGGTTGGGGCCACGTGACTCAACTTCTGGGGCCCACAGGTTGCTATGTGATTTCCGCCCTCTTCCTTTTGCTTTTGCGCGGAAGTTTATCTGTGGGCCTCACATATTTTTTTCCACTCAACTTCCACTCTCCTTCCCACTTCCGTCCTAACTAAACAGAAAAACTTATCTCAAAATACGTGCATAATAGAAATTTTTTTTCTTTTTCACCCCATTTCCTTCAGCCCAAGCAGGCCGTTAGTCATAGCAGAATGCCCAACTAATATTAAACAAAAGAATGACGACAAATTCAGATAGTAGAATAACAAATAAAGGATCCCAAAGCTTTGATAGGAATTTTGACCCACAATGTATGCATCTTGTCCGAAGAAAGTACCACTATTTTCAAATCAATGCAATCTAGATAACATGACAGGAAAGTTCACTAAATTATATATATATAGAGCCTAAATCAAAAAATATGCACAATTGAATTGAAATTCAGTGCAGATCTTCTCTGAGCAGGTAGGTCTCTCTTGCAGGTGAATAATTTTAAGTACCAACAGCAGCTTCTCCCACACTATTTTGATAAATATCATAAATAGAAAGGATTTTTTGCCATGAACTTTTAGAAAATGTAGATTCAAGTTACAAGTGAACCCCTTAGCTTCACCATATTCTAGTGAAATCCATATTATAGCAGGTGGGATTACATGGATAAGGGCAGTCAATTCGTTTCACCACGTGTCCACCAAAATACCAATCACTGACACATTCTGCTATTGTCTGTTCCAAAGGACAGGAAAATTAGTAGATATGAATGGATGTCATTAGAAAAAAATCTGAACAGCCTACACTGTGATGAAGCTATGATTTCATAAGAGTCACTTGCAACAAAGCCATATAAGGATTTAAAAATGGACAATAACAGCTGTTGAAGTTACAGATATCACAAAGGAAACATCGAACATCCGAAGCACTTTATATTTACTTCATGAACCAAGCATGCTTCTAGTAGTATTAACATTAAAATCTTAATTGTCAAAATTTGAACTACAAAGGTAAATATAATATATCAGCAGCTCAAGAAATAAAAGAGATAACTTCACTCCACAATACATTCATTATGACCAAAGAAGCACATGGCTGGAAATAGACCAAGATAGCTAAGTAACAGCAGACAAGCAATATCTTTTCCTACATCATATTCAATATACAGACCAACCAAGCTAGAGTGACAAACTGACAGTGAAAAATTTGAAGCTTGTGGCTTCATTATATTCAGGTGATAGCAAAGGCCATATTTTATGATAACTGACCGTCAAGTCTACAATAAGGGTCCGATATAGGAAGCCCAAGAAAGTCAAGACCATAAATACCCTCAAGCAATAAGAAAAAGGCTACAATTTAAGCCTCAGTAATACAGCAGGACGCCCCAATACTATTCTATTCTGATTTTCTTTTTTTTTTTTTGAAATGCACAGAAATGGCTTTAATGCATCAAAACAACATTGAAAGTTTGAAATGATAAGAAACAGTTTAAAACAGCATTGAAGGTATCTTCAGGTGGTCTAGACCACTATTATAAAGCACAATGAAGGCAGACTCTTCAAAAAGAAAGATCTGATTGACATGAATCCCAAATGATCTCAGCATCACATACTAAGCGTAAAAAAGTGTACTTACCTTATCATTTATTTTAGGAGAATTTGGTGAATGCCAAGTCTCTGTGTACCAAGTCTGGCAATGAACAAAACATGAATTTATAAAAAGTCCTGCATCCTGCCGTTGCTGAAAAGTTTTAACTGTCTCCAGCAAAGAATTCCGGAAGCCTGCCAATGATTATTTGATAAATCAATCAATCCTGATTTTGGCTATATTAATAGCTTGGTAGATTGGCTAGTATGTATAATCAAGTGATAGATGAGGTCATAATAATTATCTCATGCCACAAATTTTAGTAGAAAATAAAGAAAATTAAGATGGAAAGGTTTTGCCATGCAATTTTGATGTTAAATTTCAAATTTCTAGATTCCATAATCCTAATGCTATCAACTAATAGGATGGAGGAAATGTAGATTCTCAATTCTTCAGAAAGTTCAGTTCTTGAAGTGAGACTTCCAAGCCCAATTATTCGGACCACAAGAGCATGACTCAAGTAAAATAAGGTAACAGGAACGAGATGTTGTCAAATTATACACTAGTGTTTAATATAATATCCTATTTAAATGCTATCCATTAAGTAAATTACCAGAAAGCCAGTCCTCATGTCACTAGATTGTCAAGATTAAAGGCAAAAAATAGGCATCAAGTGGCAAAGGAGTAATGCAAATGTAATATTTCCACATCAATCTGTATCAGCAAGTTAATATTTGGGGCTAGCACATGGAGTAGTTTGGAACTATGATCCAATTTCAGAACACTTATCTCATTATAGATAAGGAAAACTTTGCCTGAATTGCCAGTAACGCCACAGTAAAGGAGATGTTTGATTACCTTGGAGCACATTTATTTGGCCGGGGTCACATTTAGTGATGCTCAATCTGCAGCTTTTCCAATGGCCATCAGGATCTGATCCAAGCGGTACCAAGACATTTTGTATCTAATGTTCAATGTATTATTGTCAATGTCAGATGACTATCATAGGATTTTTTTTTTTAAAGGAAACAATAAAGCATGTCTACATTGGGAAGTTACCTGCCAGAAATCATAAGCTGGATTGACAAGGAACACTGGAGTCTTTACATTTTTTATAATTTCTTCTGGAAAGAAACACTGCAATGTAAATAGAGAAAAAAGTTGAAATTGCATTCTACAGTTGCTAGCTACACTAGTGATGGATGTGAGATGGAGTTTGGAAGAAGAAACCTGCCTTAGAGGGTTCCATTCTAGCAACACAGTCTTTATGCAAACTCTTTGTGACACCCTGACAGAGAGAGGCAGGAAATAGATACAATACAGAAGATTTAATATAGATACGGACTTTTTCTGCTTTTGAATTATATACAAAAAAACAGCTGATTAGATAGACAGATCATAGGGATAGGCATCATACATGGTAGCATTACCTGAAGTTGCACAACATCATGATAGAAAGATCTCATGGTGCTATTTCCTTGAACGTTCTTCCTGAAATTTAAGGAGACATAAGAGATGCTGAATGCCTTTATTATTTGTAAAGAGAATGCATGCAATATGGTGAAACAGGAAACATAAGAGCAGAAATCATTAGTCCATTAAACCACATCCCTAGGTTTTCACAACTGTAGATCAATTCAACTTAAATCTTTGATCTTTCCAGTCACGCTTCACTTCCTTACAAATGTTGTAAAGGTTTAACCAATGAGTAATAAAGATAAAAAAATGAAATTTAGCAACTTTATATTGGAATTTTTAATTTAATAATTCAACTTAAATCTTTGATCTTTCCAGTCACGCTTCACTTCCTAATAAATGTTGTAAAGGTTTAACCAATGAGTGATAAAGAGAAAAAAAAATTTTGCAACTTGATATTGGAATTTTTAATTTAATAAAATAATAGGAGAAGAAAGAATATAATGTGCTTACAGAAACATACTCATCTAGAAAAAACCCTGCATCAACCAGACACTTGATAGTTGCATCTTTAGGAAGAAGTTCTCGGAAGTCATCACAATGTATAAGAGTTGCCAACCCTCCAGCAGAGCATCCTGAAAGAAGAGCCTGCAATAGATTCCTATCTATCACCACATGTTAGCAACTCTTAGGTGGAAGGCATCTAAAATTGATGAACGGTAAGCAAAAGATCATTCTCTGGAAAGACTATACAATGAGAAAGCACATTCTCTGAATTGAAATGGCATAAAGTGATAAAACCATAAAATAGCAACTATATATTCAATATTTACTTCACATAAAGATAACATAACCTATAATAATGACACAGCAATTCTTTTACTTAAATTTCAAAGTTATTTATATGCAAATCCTGCTTTCTTCTTACAATCTTACAATGCGCATATGACAACTGCATATCCATACTTGAACAGTGACTAGTTGAAATGTAACCAATGTAAACTCGAGAGTAAAAATAAGGACATATTAATCAAATGCTCAAGTTAAGCTAACATATATAACAATCATTTTCTTACAGTTTTTTTTTTTTTTTTTTCCAAATCACTATTAAGTGATACCTATGAAATTAAAGACTTTGAAATAATTGAAAGTCCTTGGATTTTATACCAGCGGGATGATTTATGTCATAATATAAATTGACTATCATAATACATCAACTCCTATGAATGGTGAATTGCAAAATAACCAAAACTTCAACTACAGTTGCATTATTCTACAAGCATTCACTATGTGCAAGATAAAATTTAATTAGAATTCTACAAAAATCCTCATCTCTTTAAAATATGGGTAATGCTTTGGTGCTACTCAGAGATTTTCCTAGTTTTTATGAAGATTTAACTTAAAAGTCGCAACTTTGTCTATAAAATCTTGCAATTTTTTTTTCAGAAAAAGTTACAACTTTGTACGAATTTTCTGTCTAACAAATACACAAAAAATTGTAACTCCACCAACCAAATTTGTAGAGAATTTTTTTTTTTTTTTTAAAATGTCTCATATTTATATAATAGTTATAACTTTTAACGAGAAAGTCGTGAAAAGCATGAAAAAAAAATTCACAAAAGTTGCAAATATGATTTTTTTCAAGTGTGAACTGAAGCATAACCTCAAAATATATGTGTCTGTGTGTGTTGCTTTGCAATGAAATTATAACCTGTTTTGCTTCAGACAAGCCAAGTGATAGAAGTTCCTCCATAACTGCTTCCCATATGAGCTGACCTCTGAAGAACAATCCACTTCCTTTTAGCTGCATACAGTGGAAAACAACCATTAGAATCAAGAAACATGTCAAAGGAATAAATATATATTTTTACATACACTTAACTTATGGACATCTTACAACAAATGGTTTTAATGAATTCCCAAGAAATCAGAAATGCTAGGTGAATGAATCTAACCTTAGTCTCACTTTCTGGGTGGCCAGCAAAAGATGCACCATCACAATAGCGTATCTTGACTTTGTTCCAGTTGAAGAAATCTGAATAAATTTGATACATCATGCTAAGTAACATCATTTACTGAATATTTACGCACTCAACAAACAAAACCTTGTCACTGGCTCCCTGCCATATATTTATATATTCTACAGGAGTAATCTGAACCTATTATTATGGACTTTCTGTAGCTTTAGATAATTTACCAGGATTTTGCAAGGGGTCAGAACTTAACATTCCAGAAAAATGAACTTGTCTATCCATGAACTTTGAGGACCCTAAGGCAGTCATTTTACGCCGAGAACACGATGGAATGGAATCACACCAACCTCCTCCCTGCACCCACAAGGAGAAAGAAGCAAAATTCAGCACTCCAAAATCTTTCCCCTTCTATCTTTGATAAAACATATAAACTACACAAGTGACCCTTCTACCTTTGATAAGTGAGTAAACAAAATTCCATAATCTGATCTTATAGATACATATATAAAGTGCACAAATTAACAGATTTGTTTGGTAATTTGGACAAATTAATAATAGAATAACAGAAAAAGGAAGAGTAAGACAAAGGAAAGAAAACCTCAATGTGTAGTAACCAATTCTCAGAGCCGGATCCAAACCCCTTTAGAAAATGGTACCCAGGGATGCTCCCATCCAAACAAACTGCAAAAAAAAAAAAAAAAGGAAGAAGAAGAAGTCAAATTGCAGCACAAAATCACAAGGTTCGGTCCTTTTTGCTCTTTCTGCGCATAAGATTGAGATCACATACAAGCTCCTCTATCTTTGGCATTTCGGAGAAGGGTCAAATCAGCAAGATCAGCATTGGAGTTTACACCAAATGCTAGGTTGATTTTGGAATCATCTACGCGGCTCTGAGAATCGGAAACGAGAGCAATTGTAATGACGATGATGGTGAAGCCGGTGGCAACAATTGCCCAGTCCTTTCTGGCCCACTTTCTCAACCATTGCAAAGAGCGAAACCGAGGATTCGCCATTGCAGAAGACAAAGGCATCGATTTGATTTGGACTCAGCAGAGAAGAAAACTAACGAGCTTATCTCTGCTTCATTGTTATGGAGCTCTCAGATGACAGTGACGGTGCAATAACAGCCAATTAGAATGTTGCTTTCACTGTTCCAACTTCTAGTATTTTTGCTTAATGATGCTCACCAGATAGTGGCTTACACAAAGTGATGGCATTATGATAGTTGCAGTCAGTTTCATTCCAGCACGTTAAAGTAATTTGGATGATGATTGATGATAAAGAGGCACTGTCATTATGATTACTGGAGTTGGAGTCATAAGAAAAAAAAACCTTCAGATGGTTAAATTTTGTCTAATCAAATTGTCCAACTATTAATTATATAATGTATAAACTATGTGTAAAAAATAACATATTATATTAATATACAAAAATATTTTGATTTTTATATTAAAATTTTGTTAAAAAAACATAATTTAATAAAATTATTAATTAAATGAATGATGAATGTTAATTTAAAATTTTATATAATTTAAAATTCTAATTCTAAATTTTTAAAATTGGGCCTAATAAAATCCCATCATCCTAAAATTAAAGTAATTTTTTTATAATATTTTTTTCGATAGCTAGTTATAGTGGGAGAGAAAAATTATAATGAGTGCAATATCACACTATAATCATCTAATCATCATGATTATGCCATAATCACCATGATCAAATATTATAATCTTGAATTTGCAAAGCTTTAGTTTTTCTGTAATTAGACATTGATTTATGTATGTAGTAAACCGATGCCGAGGTTCCACAAGAAACAACTCTTGTAATGCATCAAAATCACAATCATAATCAGCCAACTACAACAAAAATGGAGATCATAGAAATGATGGAAAACAAAACCAAAGGGATGAAAATAGAGGTTTTTCCTTGTCATATAATGGAGATAATTTTAGAAATAATCATGATTTTTCTCGCCCTCAAGGACATCGTGGCACTTCTAGGTGTCAAATTTATCAGCAGTTTGATCATATTAAGTTGTCCTCAAGGGTATGCAAAATTTGACCAAAACCTTCTGCTGCACCGATTGCTTCTGCTATTGATAGTGTGGAAGCCTACTAGTTGGCTGACTTGGGTTCTACCAGCAACATGAATTCCAATCCTGCTTTGCTTTATCAATTCACTCAATTTGCTGGTAATGATGGAGTTTACACTGGTGATGGTAATTCTCTGAACATTACTTTTGTTGGTGATTTTGCCTTACGTTTTGGCTCTACCGAACTGGCATGGCAAAATATTTTATTTTCCCCAGAATTGAAGGAAATCTTGTTATCTACTGCTAAACTTACCATGGATAATAACTGTGGTTTTTATTATTTTCCCTGGGGATTTGTTATTAAGGATCGACGCACGGGAAGAACACTGTTGGAAAGTCCAGTTAAAGGCAACTTATATGTCATCTCTGCTAAAGACATTGACAGGTTGGACAATAGGCAGCAAGGTGAACAACATGCTTTCTTTGGTGATGGTGGTTTAATGGCTTCTGGAAAAACTTGGCATGGATGGCTTGGACATCAGTAAATAGAATTACTTCACAGCTAAAATCTCATAAGCTCATTTTGCTTAAAGAACTTTTATCTTGTAATTCAGTTTGTGAAGCTTGTCAAGTTGGGAAAAGTAAACATTTTCCTTTTGGATTATGAATGATCAGAAAATGTAACTTCTTCGATTCTTACCTCTGATTCATCATGATATTTGAGGACACTTCTTGTTCATACGATTACTGGTTATCATTATTATTTACTATTCATTGATTATTTTAGTCACTTTGCATGGATTTATCTAATGAATCTTCAATCTCACAGTTTGTCTTACTTTCAAACTTTCGAAATTGTGGTTAAAGTTAAATTTTTTCAATGTAATGGTGCCAAAGAACTTGTCACCGGAAATTTTGAAAGTCCTATTGATTCTTGTGGTATTTCTCTTGGAATCTCGTCCACACATTCACAAGCGAAGTGGAATGGCTGAACAGAAGCATAGGCATATAGAGGAAATGGGACTTGCTCGTTTGTTCCTAGCTTCCTTGCCTCGTTCACTTTGGCTAGAGGCATATCGTACAACAGTACATTTGATTAATCGCCTTCCTACACCAATCTTAAGCATCAAGTCTCCTTATGAAGTTTTATATGGTAATGTGCTTGATTACAACCATTTAAAGATTTTTGGCTGTGCATGTTATCCTCACCACATTCCTTGTAGGCAGAATAAACTCTTGACCAAAGTCAAAGCGTTGTGTTTTTCTTGGGTACAACATTAAGCAGAATGGCTACCGCTGTTTGGATCATTCTACTGGACGAGTTTATATATCTCACCATGTGATTTTTTATTAGTCTTGCGTCGACTTGCAGATTGATCTGGTTCTACTTCTCCGAGACTTATGTCTAGTCCATTTGATCAAGTGCAATTTGAAACATCAAATTCTTCAGCCAGCCGGTTACCAATGATAAATTTGGGCCATTCCTCACACATAACAGAACCAGATTGCAATTGTGATGAACCCGAACAAGATGACGTTGCCATACCACTTATTGCTAATTCAATAGCCCCTGCCACGGATGATATGGTTCCTTCGACAACAATTGTACCTCTTGTTACACAACCATCTACCACTCGCCAAACTCATAGGATGGTCACTCGAAGTCAAGATAGCATTTGTCATCCAAAGATTCCTTTTTCTCTATATGCTACCACACCCAACATATGGTCTGGTTACTAATTCTTCTTTCCATGACCCTACTTGCTTTAAGGATGCAAGCAAGGACTTAAGATGGGTCGAAGGAATCAAAGATGAATATAAGGCACTTAAGCAGAATAAGACATGGACTTTTGGTCCCTCGTGAGTCATCCATGAACATTGTTAGTTGCCATTGGGTTTACAAAATTAAAGAAAGAAAGCACTATAAGGCAACATTAATGGCAAAAGGATACACACAGCAAGAAGTTGTTGATTTTGATTACACCCCTAGTCTAGTGGTTAAGAAAACTACTATTCGAGTTGTTCTCTCCGTTGCTATTACTCATGGGTGGCCGATTAGATAAATGGACGTCAGGATTGCCTTTTTACATGGAAAATTGAATGAAGAAGTCATCATGACACAACCTTTGGGATTTGTGAGTCAAGCTTCCCCGCATCATGTGTACAAGTTTCATCATTCAATTTATAGCTTATGACAAGCACCTAGAGCTTGGTTTCAAAGTGTCAGTTCTACACATCTAGCATTGGGTTTCAAATGTAGTCAAACGGATCCTTCCATGTTCATATGTATATCTCATTCAGAAATTGCAATTCTTTTACTGTATGTTAATGATATCCTTTTAACAGTAACCTCTTTATAACTTATTCATCACCTTCATTCCAAATTGTGCATCAAATTCTCTATGCATCACCTTGTGTAATATCCTGTATGATATATCTTCTTGTTTGAAACAACGATTTGTGGTTAGTTACTTTTAGCTTGGACATTGTGTTATTTGAGAGATTTGGTAATGTAGTGTGTTAAATTATTGTATTAGATAATGTTTGTTTATGTTAATCTAGTAAGATATGTTTTATTTTCTCTTGAACAATGTATTTTATGCTAAAGCACTAGTTTACTCAAGTTTCAATATATGTTGTATGTGTGATAGGTTTTTATCATCTCAAAGATAGATAATAACTCATCAAATAGTGATACAGGCAGCTTTGATGGATCTTCCTCTAAATTAAGTGACGACGAGCATTCATTAGTTGAGTTATTTGTAGTTAACATGTTATGTGACTATGAGCACAAATTTCTCAATAAACAAAAGTTCAAACATCTATACTAACTAGACATGATCTTATCATTGAGCTCTTGAATGGATCAAGCACTATTTGTTATGAATTGTTTTGAATGGAAAAGACTTGCTTTCTTGCTTTTCATGATGACTTAATGACTTGAGGAGAAGGAATTTCTTAGATGACTCAAGGGATGTGATGTTAGAGGAAAAATTTGTAATTTTCTTATATATTATAGGATATAATATTTGTCGAAGAGGTGTGGCAAGTAGTTTCTAACATTATACGAAAACAATTTCTTGCCATTTTAAGGAAGTATTTGTAGCAATATATCGATTAGGAAAAGAGCTCATTAGACAAGAATCCACAAAGTTGCCTATATACATTAAAAATAACTCAAAATATTATCTATAGTTTAAGGTAAGATTTAAGTTTCATTTAATATATATTTATATATATATATACATGTTTGGGTTGAAATCTAATTTTATACTGACAATTAAATTAAATGTATTAGAATTTTTTGGGTGCAAGTGATGGTACACATATAAGTGCATGGTTTCCCACTAAGAAGCAAACTTCATGAATAGTTGTTACTCAAAATGTGATGTGTGTTATGTGACTTTAATATGATGTTCACATATGTGTAATCAGGGTGAGAAAGTAGTGCACATGATTTGAAAGTTTTCTTAGATGCATCAACTAATCCAAAGCAATTTTCCCATGGCCTACTAAAAGTAAATCTCATATAAATAGAAATTTTTTTCTATGTTGTTTATAGTTAAACTTTCCTAAATGTTTGTTCATTAATTTAGGTTGATTCCATTTGATGGATTCTGGTTACCCTTATACTAGTGTCTTTCGCCCCCCATATGGGGATGAAACAGGGGAGAAGCCTTTCATGGCTTTGTAGTGGCTTAAGCCCCTCGCAAAAATTTTTTTTTAATACCAAGTATAATAGTGGAGTGAAAAAAAATAGAACCCTTGGGCTTAGCCCTCCAAGACAAAGAAAATTTTTTTAGAAGGCTCATAACTTTTTTTTATACACTTATTAGACAACACTTTTAATAAAATGAAAAAACATGACTCACTAACTTAGCTTTGTATATAAGTAAAAGAAGAGTAAAAGTCACTTTTTAAAACAATTCTGCTCTTTCTTTACTATCTTCTTCCCACCATTCATCTTTAGCTTCTTTTCTTAACTCATTCTTTTTTTATCTCCATCGGAGGTTTGAAGAGAAAAGTTGTGTATGTGACTATTGAAAAAGACTCAAAAGGGTTTATCTTTTACTATTATTTAACAAAGAGTATTAGAGAAAAGTAATTTTTTTTAACTCTTTACATTTGCCTCTTTAACTCTTCACTTTTACCTCTTTATTTTTTTTAATGATGAACTAACTTTTTAAAATTTTATTATATCTCTTTACTGTTGTTCACTTTATATTTATGATGTGTAGATAGCTTTTCTTTGATCCATGAATTACATATTTATTAAGATGAACCAGAAGCAAGGAATCAATTTCAATAAAAATAAACACCATTTTACAAATTAGAGATTTCAAAGACACATTAGAACAAAGTAATCCATAAATTTTTATTATTTAGGACCTAAAATCAAGTGCCTTCATAGTGTGGGTTAAGTTCTACCTGTTCATTAGGATTTGTAGCTTATTACCTTACACTAAGCTTGGCATTAAAGTTTATTGCAATTTAATATACTATCATCAGCAAGATTTTCCTTTTACTAGTTAAAATTATTGGCAAAGATGTATAATTGATGTTGCCAATTACATTTATAATTGATTATATTGTTATTATTAGAATTGATAGATTTGGAAAGTGTCAAAATAAGGGATAAAAACAACCTTCACTTGTGAAGGCTAGTAACCTATCTAAATGTCTTGAATTGCATTTATTTTGCTTCTTATCCTTACACACTTGACTTATAGGCTCTACTTTACTTAAGTAATGCTACTTACTAAATTGTTTCTATACTTTTTACCTAATTGTAGTTCAAGTGACTTTAGTATAACTATTTATGTAAAACTTTACCTAATTGTATAAGAACATTTTACAAAAAAAAGTTTGTTAGTTTTTAATAATGAAAAAAAAAACTAATTTTTATTTGTTCTACAACTAACTTTGTAGTCTTTTATTTTGTCACTATATTTTTTCTAATGAGCTTAACATTGTTCAAGTTTACATGGGCAAGTTAAAAACTATTGACATATTCTTTAAAAGAGACAAAGAATGTGTTAGTGCTTCCACAATTGATTTGTCACATGTTAGTGTTTCCACTCCGAAATAACATAACTTAGAATTGCAACGAATTAATCATTTAGAAATAGATGTTTTTTATTTAGAGCATGATCCTGGATTATAGCCTATAATTTGGAGTTTTCCTGTGAATCAAAGAAATGAAATTCGTTGTGTTTATCTTAAGGTAGGCCTATATCAACTTAATCTTATTGATTATAAATTTTCTAGTTATGGCAATCAACACCACTACTTTCAATCTTCTTGGTTTCAGTTGTTTCCCTCTTGGTTAAAGTATTCTCCTACTAAAGATGTCATTTATTGTTTATCATGTTACTTCTTTGGTAAGCCACATTTAAGCCGTCCAGGTTCTAATGCATTCATAGAGGATGGTTTCAAAAAATTGGAAGCAAGTAAATAATGGAGAAAATTGTCCACTTTTGAATCATGTTGGAAAAGATCCCAATTCCCCACATCATCAAGCTGTGAAATCTTGTGATGATTTGATGAAATAATCACAACATACTAATAAGATTATCAAAAGGAAGTCATTCAAAAAGATCGAGAATAATCGCCTTAGACTTAGAGGTTTAATAGATTGTGTTAAATGGTTGACATTTCAAGCTTGTGCTCTAAGAGGCCATGAAAAGAGTCAAAGCTCAAATAATCGAGGAAATTTCATTAAAATATTAAAGTTTATTGGTTTTTACAATGAGAAAGTTCAAAAGGTTATTTTGGAAAATGCTTCACAAGTTGCTAGGTATATCTCTAGTGATATTAAAAAAGAAATCCTTCATATTTTTGCAAGTAAGATAAGAAAGTCAATAAAGAAGAGATAAGAAATGCTAAATTTTGTATCATCATTGATGAAGCTCGAAATGAATAATAAAAAAAGAGCAAATGGCTATTGTCTTGAGATTTGTTGATAAAGATGGTTGCATTCAAGAGCGCTTCTTTGATCTTGTTTATGTCATTTACACTACTGCAATAACTTTGAAAAAAGAGTTAGTATTTACTCTTTCTCGTCACAACCTGCAAATTGAAAGCATTAGAGGCTAAGGTTATGATGGTGCTAGTAATATGCGAGGTGAATGGAATGGATGGCAAGCTTTATTTCTTAATTGTTATGGGCATTTTTCGGAAACACAGTTTGGGTTAGCTAAGGTCTAATAGGAGGCACAACTAACTAGAGGAATGCCCAGATTAGAGGATCAAGATCGCTCAGTGAGGACCCTAAGTCGTCGAGCACAAGCCGAAGGCATCACTCAATGCCACAGTAGGGAACTCAGCTCGCTGAGAGGGCTCTCAACCCGTCAGCAAGAAGCCTACTACCCTTAAGGAGAATGACCAAGGAAGGATAGCGAAGTCGGCCAATGCTTCTAGCTCGTTCATCTTCCAGCTCACCCACCAAACTGGACACATGTACGGAGCCCAATCAGCAATCCAAGGCACACGTCTCTAACTGACAGCTCAGCCTCCAAACCTACACATCAGCTCCCCGAAAGTCCAACAATGATTTGCCTAGCATTATTTACCCGATGCCAAACATTAAATGCCCGGAGTGGCAGAAATAATCATTCTGTTATTTGTAAAATTACACTTGTAACCCTCCTCCTCTATAAATAGGAAAGGGTGGTCACCATAAAAAGAGAGGAAGATCTTACTTGTAAAAACTCTGTCGGAATATAGAGAGAGTACTGTACACCATGAGAAAATATTGCAGTTGTATTCAAACTCTGTAAAACAATCCTTTAGTGAACAAATAAAGACCAGCGTGGATGTAGGAGCTGACTTGGCTTTAGCCGAACCACGATAAACTCTTGGTGTTTACTGTGTCTCTTCCCTTCTGTTGTCTTTCTTCTCTACTTTCTGCCATATTCTACTTGTAGTTAGGGGTAACATTGAACTCAAACCAGTTGAATAGATTTTGGTGTTAACATTTTGACGCTAGAAGGAGGGCTCCCACTACACACTCATTATTCATCCATTCTTGACAAATTATTCCAAGCTATCTTAAATGCAATGGCAAGAGGAAAAATAACTAGAAGTGTAAAAGTTCCCATTGGCCAACCCGGAGGTTAGACACAGTAATGGAACACAGCTACCCCTACGATAGGCCCCAACGCTGGCACCACTTCCCTCATTCCGCAGCAGTTTGTGGCTCCTCAAATCAATGAAGCTCAAACTTGGCAACAGTGCCAAGAAGTACTTGACTGACGTCAGGAAGCACTGGAGAATACCATGAAAGAGCTGGCTGACATGGTCAGAGCATTGGCTTAGGCGCACGCCCAAGGTGCACCAAGGCAAGGTGAAATGGTCATACCCAAGGGTGGATATCACTAGCCAGGGCCTCAGCATGAAGAGCAAGCTAGGATCAAGTGTCATCGAGTCGATTCGCTTCGTTCATCCACCTCATGGTTAAGGTCTGAAGTCCACCGAGTTTGGGAGGATAAGGGAGATGACCAACGAGATGAAAGCTTGTACCAAGGTGAGAGCTCGCACAAGACTGATAGAAAGCAAGAGGCAGACTGTGACTTGTGTAGTCGCGAGCATGACAAAAGGCATAAAACTTCTTATCTACATTCTCGTAGTAGGCAAGATGAAAAGAGTCGAAAGACTTCCAGTCACCAGTCTAAGTCTTAAGACCCAATGGTCGAAGAATTACTCTAAAAGATGGAGCAGTTAGAAAAGAACTCTACGTCCCAAGGGAATCAAGAATCCCACGAGGAGAGAACTCCACTCTCTAACAAAATCGAGACAGAGCCCTTTCCCTACAAATTTAAAATTCTGAACATCCTCTTTTATAATAGGGATAGCGATCCCTACAGCCATCTGAATGCTTTTAACGTCCAAATGGACCTGTAGACTTCCAATCCCCTAGTGAAGTATCGAGTCTTCTCGGCCACACTCAGAGAGGTGCCACAGACATGGTTTAGAAGTCTCCTAGCTTGTAGCATAAGTAGTTGGGAGGAATGTTAAATCAAGTTCCTTAACTAGTATAAGGCGTTGAAGAAGCAGCTCGCCCCCTCCTGCCACTTAGCCATGGTCTTCCAGGGGCAAGATGAGTCGCTCAAGGACTATATCACCAGGTTCCAATAAGAGGTTAGCAATGTGAAAAACCCATCGGACAAGAGTGTCCTTACAGCAATCTCAGTTGAACTCTTAAAAGACGAAAAATTATATGAGAACATATACAAGTCCCCTGTTAAGAGCCTGGGCAAGTTTTATGAGTGAGCCACTAAGGAGATCCAATGGGAAGAAACCTTTGATCTAAAGAAATCAAATAAGAAGGAGGAGGCAAGTACCTCCAATCAAGGTAGGAAAAGAAGTGGAGGTGGGAGCAACCAAGAAGGCCAGAAGGGGGCTCTGGAGGCCAAACCGCAAAGAAGGCCTGGAATGAACAGTTTCAACCTCGAGGTCGCTATGATACCTACACCATCTTGTCAGACCAGATGGGATCTACGTGACCAAGAGGGACCATGAAGACTTTGGCAAACCTAAGCCCCTAAGAACCCTTATTGAGAAGAGGAACCATAACAAATTCTATGCCTATCATAGCAAAGTCGGGCACAGCACGTCAGATTGTTGGGCGTTAAAGGACGCCATTGAGGACCTCATTAAGAGAGGCCACCTAAGAGATTATGTGGTGAGATCCCTGGGGTAGTGACCCCTGCATCCCCAGTAGCCTGTGTCGCAATGCCACCAAACCCAGGAGTGTAAGAAAGTGCCCTCCATGAGGACCATCTTCACTATACATGGTGGACTTCACATCACAGGTATTTCAAATTGATCACATAACCACTACGTGTGAGTGGCGGGTTGTGTCTTTCTGGCGAGTCATGTGAAACGTGAAAGGCTTGCCAAAAAGGCTAAGATAGCTTCAGATAGCATCTCATTCACAGAGGAGGATGCACAAGGGATTCATTACCCTCACAATGATGCAATTATCATCTGAGCAAATATCAGCAACGTGGAGGTGAGAAGGATAATGGTTGATTCTGGGAGCTCCATGAATGTGATGTACAAGGGATGCTTTGACCAGATGGGTGTGAGCATGAGTCAACTGCATCCATCACCCAAGCCCCTTTATGGTTTTACAGGAGATGGGTTATTCCCGATGGAAAGAATCAGACTCTCACTTACTCTGGAGGACCTCGATAAATAAGCAACTGTCATGGGGGACTTTTTTATTATAAATTGTCCCTCGACCTACAATGTGGTGCTGGAGCAGCCGCCATAAACAATTTTGATATGGTGACATAAACCAGGACCCTTACCATTAAATTCCTGACCCCAAATGGAGTCAGATGCATACGAGGGAAGCAATAAGTAGCCTAGCATTGCTATGAAGATGTAGTTAAACTCGAGGTTCAAGGAAAGAAGGTAAATGTGGTGTCTGGAGGAGAACCCTGGGCAACAAGTGTAAAAAGGGTTAGTCATGAACTTGACCCTCGAGAGATGGATGTTGAGTAAGCCACTAAACCAGTTAAAGAGCTTGAGGATGTGCGAGTAAGTGAGGAGGACGAAAAAAGATGCCTCAAGTTGGGGAAATGCCTACTACCCAATGTGAAAGTATAACTAATGGATTTTCTCAAGGTAAATGTGGACATTTTCACCTGAAACCATGAAGACATGGTGGGTATCGATCCAAATGTGATGTCACACAGATTGAATATCTATCCCCAGGTCAAGCCAGTTTGCTAAAAAAGAAGATCAATGACTGCCAAGCACTACGTGACACTTAAAGAAAAGGTGGATAGGCTCTTTGTGAATAACTTCATCCGAGAAGCGCACTACCCCATTTGGGTGGCCAATCCTATCCTCGTAAACAAGAAGAATAGGAAGTGGAGGACGTGTATTGATTTTACTGACCTTAATAAGGCATGCCCCAAAGATAGTTTCCCTTTGCCAAAGATAGACCAGTTTGTAGATGCGACGTCAGGGTATAAACTCCTCAGCTTCATGGACGCCTATTCAGGGTACAATCAAATTTTGATGGCCGTGTAGGATGAAGAGCATACCTCATTTATTACTGATCGCAGTTTGTACTACTATAAGGTAATGCCCTTCAGGCTTAAGAATGTGGGGGCAACCTATCAACGATTAGTAAACATGATGTTTCAAGAGTAAATCGATAAGACCATGGAGGTTTATGTTGATGACATACTGGTAAAATTTAAAGAGCTCATCGATCATGTCTGTAACCTAAACGAGATGTTCCAAACCTTGAGAAGGTATCGAATGAAGTTGAACCAGCATAAATGTGTGTTTGGAGTGACCTCAGGTAAATTGCTCAGTTTCATAGTCAATAATAAAGGGATTGAAGCAAACCCAAAGAAAATCAGAGCACTCCTTGATATGCATTCTCCTACCGGTCCAAAGGATGTCTAAAGCTTGAACGGTCAGGTTATTGCACTTAGCAGATTCATTTCGAAAGCAACGGACAAATGTGTTCCCTTCTTTGACATCCTTAAAAAGGTGAAGAGGTTTGAATGGACCCCAGAGTGTGAGGTCACTTTTTAGAAACTTAAATCATACCTCAGACAGGCACCTCTCCTTTCCAAACCAAAAGATGGTGAAAGACTGACTGTATACTCAGGGGTATCCCAGCATGCCTTGAGCATGGCCTTAACACGAGAAAAGGGAGGAATTCAACTTCCCATTTATTATGTAAGCAAGAGACTACTGGATTCCAAAATAAGACACTTACCTATGGAAAAGCTCACTTACTGCCTGGTCATCGCCTTGAGAAAGCTACGACCTTGTTTCCAAGCCCACAGCATCAAGGTTCTCATAAGTTCCCATTGAGACAAATCTTACAAAAGACAAATGCCTCAGGATGGCTACTCAAATGGGCAATAGAGCTCACTTAGTTTAACATCGAATATAAGCCCAGAACAGCCATCAAGGGACAAGCATTGGCAAATTTCATTGTTGAATTCATGGGACTTGAGCAAGAGGAGGTAGAAGTTTCAGAGACCCCATGGTGGGAGTTATTCTTTGATGGGTTGTCCAGCAACCAAAAGGTTGGAGTAGGGATGCTTCTTATCAATCCAGAAGGACACAAGGTCTTCTGTGCTCCAAGGTCTAGCTTTCAAGCCACTAATAATGAAGCTAAGTACGAGACATTGTTGGCGAGTTTGCGATTGGCCAAGGAGGTGCATGCCAAGAGATTAAAGATTTTCAGCAACTCACAACTCATCGTTTGCCATGTAAAGGGTGAATGCCAAGCTCGAGGGTAGAAGATGATGAGCTATCTCCAAAGAGTTTGAGAGTTGTTAGGCTCCTTCCATCAATTTGAGATTAGTCAGATTTCGCGAGCCCAAAATGTGCATGCTGATGCTTTGACTCGTCTGTCCATCACTGACAATCCCGATCTTATAGGAATGATCCCATTAGAGCTCCTTCCATCCCTGAGTATTGAGCATCAAGATCTTATGATGATGATTACCAAAGCACCTAACTCCTGAATGAATCCAATCTTGGACTACCTGCGAAATGAGAAGTTACCAGAAGATAAACTCGAGGCGTGACATTTACGAGCTCAAGCTGCCAGATATTGCATCTGCGATGACATACTTTACAAGAGAGGCTTTACGACCCCACTTTTGAGATGCATAGATAGCGAGGACTATAGCACCGTCTTGGAAGAGATTCATGCAGGTCATTATAGAAACCATGCTAGAGGGCTATCCTTAGCACAAAAGGCTCTTTGACAGGGATTCTACTGACCGATCATGAAGCAAGATGCTATGGACCCCGTCAAGAGGAGTGATAAGTGCCATAGGTTTGCAAAGGTGCCATGAGCTCCACCAACGTACCTGAAGCAAAGAACAAGTCCGTGGCCATTCACGATTTGGGGGATGACCCTAATTGGACCGCTTCTTAAAGCTCGGGGAAATTGCAAGTATGCAATAGTAGCGTGGACTACTTCACCAAGTGGGCAGAGGTGAAGAAACTTGCTGAAATCTTATCTTCCAAGGTTGAAAAGTTCATGTGGAATAGTATCATCTGTAAGTTCATAGTCCCTCAACAGATCGTGACAGATAATAGGACACAGTTTACTAGTGAGTAGTTTATCAAGTTCTGCGACGACCTCAAAATTATCAAAAGCTTCACAGCCGTAGACTATCCACAAGCTAATGGACAAGTAGAAGCTGTCAACATGATCATCAAGAAGATCTTGAAAACCAAGTTAGAAGCTAAAAAAGGAGCCTGGTTGGACGGATTGTAGGCAGTACTATGGGCTTACAGGACCACACCTTGCAACTCCACAGGGGAAACCCCCTTTTCAATGGTATATGAATGTGAGGCAATGATCCTAGCAGAACTTGAGGTCGAGACATAACGAAGAATTGCTTTCAACCTAGAGGACCATGAGCAGCTACTCGCTACAAACTTGGACCTTGTGGAGGAAACAAGAGAAAGAGGTAGCCTTAGGATTGCAACCCACCAATGTCGCATAACAAGATATTACAATCACAGAGTGCGAGCTTGGAAGTTCAAACCCGACAATCTCGTCCTACGTCTCGTCCTTCCTGAAGCATGTAAACCCAATAAGGGAACTTTAGGACCGAACTGGAAAGGTCCATACCTTATTAAAAGGGTCATGAGTGATGGAGCCTATCATCTAGCAGGCATGAATGGAGTGGAGTTGTCCCAAGCTTAGAATGTCGAACACCTCCACCATTATTATTAATAGGTGTCTTGGTGTGTAGGAATTGGTCTGTTGTAAATGTGTATATAATCCTTCGAATTCTTTGTGGAATAAGATTTTGGAAGAAAGAGTTCTATGTAAAGTTATGTATTATGCAATACAGTGATAGTTGATATAGCATGTCAAATTCTTATAAGCAAACAAGTTTGCACATTCAAGCATAAAAGTAATGAAGAAAAATGTGTTTGGCTTCTGTCACAATAAAGTCATTTCATACAGATTGTCCACAAAGTTTGTTATAAGTCTTAGAAATAAAGAAAAACTAAGTGACAAAGTTCATATCCTAAGAGGTTGGAGCCTTGGGAGCTAAGCTTTCATCAGGCTGAGGGTCAGAAGTTAGAGCATCAGGAACTCCAACCGCTGGAGCAGTATCAGTGACCTGAGAGCTACCTTCTCCTTGACCGATAACTTCGGTAGGAGGAACTTCAACCTCGGCACTCTGTCCTTTCCTTGTAGCTCTCCTTTTATAGCGATCCACGACTTTGAGAGCTTGGGGGCCGAACAAGGAGAAATCCAGCTCAGGATGTCTCTCCCACAAAGTGTAGAAGAAAGAAGCACAAGTCTTAGTCCTTATTTCCCTGGTCGTTTCTGCCACCAACGAGGACGTTTCTGCTTTGATCTTAGCTGCCTCTTCTTTGGCGAGCTGAAGTTCTGTCTTCAGTACCTCCATTCTCCAACGGTAGTCTCAACTCGTTGGTCCATGGATTTCGCATTCTACTCGACGATGTCAGCCACTTTCATTGCTAACTGCATCCGTGACTGGACTTCATCCAGCTCTATTCTCGTTTTGTTCAGGTCATTGGTGCCAAGGCCAAAGTTTATCTCAGCAATCTCACGATGCTTCATCTCGTGAGATAGGGTAGTCTCCAACTCTTTAACCTTCTCCCTGAGTTCCAGGACCTTAGTGATTTGAACTGCCAGCTCGTCCACAAGAGTGGACTTCTCGTTGTCCTGGCTGAGCGCTTCTTCAATCTTCATTAATGTTAGCAAATTCTACGAGAACAAGCAGTGAGATTAGACTTGAAAATAAACAGGGCAGCCAAAACAAAAAGTAATACTTACCACCAAGCCGTGGCGAGTTGTAAACCCTACCAGCCTCCTTATAGTGAAGTTTTCAACCTCCAGCACACTAACTTTGCCATCGTATCCCTAGATTGTGCTCAGGTTCTCAATAAAGGTTTGAGCGTACCTTTCTATCTTACAGAAGGGCTTAACCAATAGCCTCGCACTCTCGGTCTCCAATGCTGCTCGTTTGTGGAGAGTCACCTTCTTCTTTCCTTTGATGACCTTCCGCTTCTTGCAGGAAGGGCCAGAAGAAGTAGCAACATCAACTGCGACCACTTCCTCAGGTCACTGTGCAGGGGTTAGTTCTGGTGAAAGGATCACAACAGAAGCTACTGGTTAATCCATGACAACTAGAGTCGTTTCAACTTCAGGGGTTAGGGGCTGGTCCATAGTGATTGGAGCCAGATCAACCTCGTGAGCTGGAGGGGCCTCGTCTTCACTATTCAAAAGTGGTGTCTTGAGGATCAGCTCCATTACTTTGTCATAGTTGTTGAAGTTCATGGGCCTAACCTTCGTCAATCGGTGAATTCCTACTTCTCTAATGACCTCGATACCCTTCGCCGAGGCAAGCTTGTAATAATAAAGGAGGCTTTCATCAAATCGGAAGTCATTTTCGAGGTCAACGAATGATACGAACTGATCTAAAATCCCCAACTCCCTAGCTCTTAGTGTTGGCCGCTTACCAGTCTCATCTGCAAAATCAAGCAAAGGTCAAAATCAAGGGAAAATATCAAGAAGTTATCAAGTTTACTCATACCTAGCCCACCTACCCGGAGCAAGAGCAAAATCGAAATTCCTAAGGTAATGCAACGAGGGGCACAAGATGTAGAACCAGCATGACTTATAGCACCTTGCGTTAAACTTCCCCCTGGTATCCCCATTTGGCAAGATGCTCTTATATGGCGTTTGCCTAGTCGAGAGGTAGTAAAGCCTGTCCTCTAAATTCATGCACCTTAGATCATACAAATAACATAGAGTTTCAGGAGACGGTGGAGGAAGGCCATTGCCCATGTGGATAAGTGCTAACAAGATAAGTAAAGTATAAGAGTTTGTTGTAAGTTGAAATGGACTGAGTTTTATTTTGTTCAAAAAATTAACAATGAAGGGTTGCATGGGAAATCTTAATCCCACTGTGAGGTGTCGGAGACCGATAGCTACAAAGCCCTGAAGAGGATAGGGAGTATAATCATTTGAGGTGGGAACCATAGCGTTGCACCCTTTAGGGATCCGGCACGATTGAATTGTAGTTTGGACATCGTGAAGACACACAGTTGAAGAATGCAACTTGAATACATGGCGGTCAAGATATTGGCCTACAGTGACCCCTCGACCTTCGGTGTGTCTTGGACGAGTGCTTTGGTCCGTAGTGACCTCTCTCCTACTCGAGGTCACTTCATTAGAACATTGTACAATCCCTATGCTTTGTGATGAGTTTGGTTCTTCGTCCTCACTCCTAATTTTATGACGGTGACGTGCATGACCTGCTCCTATCTACACAAAGAAAAAAGGGCTGGTCAGGTTGCTGAGAGTGAACCGTACTGAAGACTAAAACTAACAACCCTTCTACACTACAGGCCGTGCACATCCTAGGTCACCACATTGACAACCCAAATCCTGGCAGACAAAGTGGACATTTGAGCCAAATCACAGAATCTCAAAAGACTAGAATTAATGTCTAAAATCTTAAAGCCTACCTGCAACCCAACTATTCTGATCCAAACAAAACTAAGCATCTAGATCATCTCTACCTATCAATGTAATCGTCTCCTAATCAGTCACAATTAAGTCCCATATTTCCTATGAAGGAAGAAAATGCAAAAAAAAATGCAAAGTTAGAGAGAACATACTGTGGTTTATGGCGACGAAAGGTTCGGAAAGCTTGGGTAACAGCCAGAAGGTAGCGAAAACTGGCAATGGAGAAGCTATCACAGCAACCGGGGAAGCAGATGAACAGAGGACACTGGAACTCCGATAGTTTCGAATGGCAAACTGAAAGGAAGAAAGAAGGCACTCTCAATTTATAAAGGGGCATGATCCCACCGTTGGATCAAAAGGGGCTGTTAGTTACCCACGATCCAATAGTCTGGGGAGGACAGCGGCTAGCTCATGATGATGCAGCATGTGCGCACCAAAATCGGGAGTAATTACTGCTAGTTGTAGTTAGGAATCGAAGAGCCATGCGTGAGATGAGCGGGAGTACCAAACGACTCGTTGGGGTCGTAGGTTGCTTGGTACTGAACCATGAAGACATCTTAAGACCTCACGTCCAAGAAATGCTAGCCATGCACAAAAATCTTACATGGACAATCTCAAGACCTCAAGTCCAAGAAGTGCTAGTCACACACAAAAATCTTATGCAAGCTACGTCCAAGAAGTGCTTCATGCACAAAAATCTTATGTGGACAATCTCAAGACCTTGCATCCAAAAAGTGCTAGCCACATACAAAAATCTTGCACGAGCCATATTCAAGAAGTGTTTCATGCACAAAAAGCTTGCACAAACAATCCCAAAAGTGCTAGCCATCCATAAAAATCTTGTGTGAGCCGCATCCAAGAAATGCTTCATGTATAAAAATCTTGCGTGAACAATCTCAAGACCTCGTGTCCAAGAAGTGCTAGCCACGCACAAAAATCTTGTACGAGTAGCATCCAAGAAGTGCTTCACGAATAAAAATCTTGCACGAACAATCTTAAAAGTGCTAGCCACACATAAAAATCTTATGCAAGTCGTGTCTAAGAAATGTTCCATGCACAAAAATCTTGCATAGAGAATCTCAAGACCTCGCATCCAAGAAGTGCTAGCCACGCATAAAAATCTTATACGAACTGCATCCAAGAAATGCTTCATGCACAAAAATCTTGTGCGGACAATCTCAAGATCTCGTGTCCAAGAAGTGCTAGTTACGCATAAAAATCTTGCACAAGCCGCATCCAAGGAGTGCCTCACGCATAAAAACCTTGCAGGGCAACTTCAAGATCTCGCGTCTAAGAAGTGCTAATCATGCACAAAAATCTTGCATGAGCCGCGTTCAAGAAGTGCTTCACACATGAAAAATCTTATGCGGGTAACTTCAAGACCTCACATCTAAAAAGTGCTAGCTATGCATAAAAATCTTACGTGAGTAGGCATGACCAATTGGTTATATGGAAAATATCCTTTAAACTGAAACTTATTGATTTAAGGCAACTGGCTCGAATTTTACTCTTACAACGAGGGTTGATTATCCTATTAAATACTTCACATAACAATTACTGAGTTATGATTTTACAGGAGAAAGTTACGTTGCCAACAGCAACCAACTAAACTGTCCATACAGCGGACTTGGAAAGATAAAAAGTACAAACACAATGCTCAAAGCTTTATTAAAAGACCTCCTTCAGCAAGGCATATTTACATCAAAAGAGCTGATACACAAAGATAAAACAAAGGTTTAAAATCTACACTCCCACAAGGGAAAAGAGAGCCAGCTTCCAGGAGACAAACTCCCATCAGATGAAGCATGAATGGACACGGTTGCTCCTACTTATAGCCTTTCTCAGCCAATGATTCCTTTCCTAACTCAAACCTAGTGCAATTCAAAAAGGACTCAGAAATCCAGTTAGCAAAGCTGAACTTTACGAAAAGGCTGTAAAGAAATAATTTAAGAATAATACAATACTTCCCAGGAGCTAACAAGAGAAGTTATTTAGGGAAGCCACATGCAATAAGCTATTCACACCTCGAGGAGTTTCATCAGAAGCTGAACTACTGAAGGCGCAAAGGGCTTAACTAAAGTGTCCATCAGGCAATCTCATAAAGAAGCAAGGGGAGCTTCATAGGCTTTATAAACTAGTCTAGATTTATCAAATAACCCAAAGGACATTCAACTGTTCTAGATCGGATGGTCCAGGAAAAATGAGGTCGCCATGTTAATGGCTAAGAACCATGCACAACGAGAAGTATGGTCTAAAGCAAGGGAATAACAGCCTGAAAGATAGAAATGACAACATAGCAGTCTGAGCATAAGGACTTAGCCCTGCTGTAGATTGCAGGCAAAGACTTTGACTACCAATTGCAACTTCCAGCCCACAAAGTGAGTTGAGAGTTGGGGGGCTTATGTTATGGACATTTTTTGGAAATATGATTTGGGCTAGCCAAGGTCCAATAAGAGGCACAGCTAACTAAAGGGAGGCTCAGATTGGAGGATCGAGGTCACTTAGTGAGGACCCTAAGTCATCAGGCATGAGTTGAAGGCATCACTCAATGTCACAGCAGGGAATGCAGCTCACTGAGAGGGCTCTCAACCCATCAGTGAGAAGCCTACTGCCCTCAAGGAGAACAACCAGGCAAGGATAGCGAAGTTGGCCAAAGCTTCCAGCTCGTTCATCTTCTAACTCACCCACTAGAACCAGACACATGTACGGAGCCTAGTCAGTAATCCAAGGCACACATCTTCAACTAACAGCTCATCCTCCAAACCTACACATCAGCTCCCTAGAAGTTCAACAATAATTTACCCAACATTAATTATCCGACGCCAAGCATTAAATGCTCAGAGCAACGAAAATGATCATTCTGTTGTTTATAAAATTACACTTCTAACCCTTTCCCCTCTATAAATAGGAAGGGGTGATCACCATAAAAAGAGAGGAAGATCTTACTTGTAAACATTCTGTCAAAATACAGAGAGAGTACTGTACACAATGAGAAAATACTACAGTTGTATTTAAACTCTGTAAAATAATCCTTTAGTGAACAAATAAAGACTAGCGTGGATGTAAAAGCTAACTTGGCTTTAGCCGAATCATGATAAACTCCTGGTGTTTGCTGTCTCTCTTCTCTTTTGTTGTCTTTCTTTTCTACTTTCTACCATATTCTACTTGCAATTAGGGGTAACATTGAACTCAAATCAGTTGACCAGATTTTGGTGTCAACATTAATGAATGCCCATATACATATTATATCTATTGCTTTGCTCATAGATATTAGTTGCAACCTCAAAAGAAGTAGTTCATGTGCATGAATTTTTTTCACAATTGACTAATATTGTAAATATTGTTGGTACTTTTTGCAAAAGACATGACTAATTACAAGCAACTTGAGCAATTTAAATTGCAAGTATCATTGCTATTGATGAATTTGAAACAAGTAAAGGGAACATTGTAAAGAGCTGAAGATACTTGATAGGACTCTCATTACCATTTTATTAGTAGTTTAATGAAAATGTATGGAGCAACTTCTACTATCATCAATAAAACCATTGATGAAGGAGCCACTTATTCATAAAAAGGTAAAGCTTTTGCTATAAGTAAAATATTAGCATCATTTGATTTTCATTTAATGAGTGAGATTATAGGAATTACGAATGATCTTTGCCAAGTATTGCAGTAACAATCTCAAGATATTATAAATGTAATCCATCTTGTTTCTTCAACAAAATCTCTACTTCAAGTATTAAGAGAAGATGGATGGTTCAA